>JAAOAM010000338.1:0-146662 GCA_013396015.1 Fusarium mexicanum
TTTAGTTATATTTAGGACTAGGTTTTTAATTAAATAAACCTTTATTAAGCTATAAAGGTTTTAAATATAAAGAATAACTTTTATATTAGAAATACCTTTTAAGTAAAGCAGTTACTTTACAGAGATAATAGCAGCCTAATGTTATATAAAGAGGGTTTTGGGACTAATATTAAGTATAATAGGAGTTTCAGTTAGCTAAATTGGAAAGAGATATATTTAAGAATAGGCAATATAACATATTCCCATCAGCGGGGAGCCTTCCATTAGGTCAGATCCCCGGGTAATCAGAATTTGCATTCTCCTTATGTTTCTCTTTCCTCGACTGGCTCCACCTAAACTACAGTCGAGTAAAGTATGCCAGCCCTTCCGCTAAACTACTATAACACGACTGAAAGTTTAAATTCTGGCGTACGTGGATTTGAGTGCCCAGGCTGATGGGATCTTGACTCTTCACTCCGGGAAGTTGTAATAGTAGTCGTCTGGCATCCCAAGACAATCTGGAGAGATTTGTGACCCAGCCACTTGTGACAAAGGGCCCTCTTTGAATACACCCCATTGACCATCTACAGGACTTAAAAATTCCATGTAGTGTAATTGTTCGGGATAAATTGAATAATCGGTGGTAAAGCACTCAGAGCCGTTGGCCTGTAACTCAAATGCCGCCCCTACAGAAGCAAAATCATGAGAGACCTGAACACCTGAAATTGCTTTTGGAGAATCGCAGACCGTTGACGTTGAGCCCGTGTTGTGGACTAAGTTAGAAGGGTCAAGGTCATGGTTTGAATATTGGCTGGCAGCTGCAGCGCTCTTTTGGGAGCCGCCGATTTCCCCTATTGCGCTTTCTAACATGGGGCCTTTGATGCCAGAATATTGTTCTTCAGGGTGATATTCGAGAGGGTTGTTTTCAAATCGACCCTCGAACTTATCCAAAAGCTCTGGCAGCAAGGATAGTAGTTGACTTGAGTCAAGTGATATGCCTCGTGTGTGCAGGTAGTTCGACACAATCTGGCTGCCTTCCTTACTCCAGATATCACGAATCATTCCCGTAAACTCCTTCACTAGACCATTCAAGAGCGGATTCGGTCTGATATTCGACTCCCCAAACAGAAGTGTCCAGATTTGTTGCCACTGAGACGTGGCCGAGATGCGTCTATCAGAACGAGTCTTGAGATCATCTAAAATGCGAGGAGGTATAGTATCCAAGCTACCTATCTTGACTTCTTCCTGCACCTTGTCCTCGTCTGCATCTAACGAGTGAGGCCCTTTTCGACCGGCCGGCGAAGGTGAGCCTACTCCATGTCGTCTTCTCAAGTGTTGCTTGACGATTGCTATAGTAACCAGTCTGAGATTTATACACTCAAGAAACCGGACCGGGTCCTTTCTGTAAAACGGACACGCAAATGTTTCTCCTTTCTTCGTATCGACCTCGCCGCTACCAGAGCAGTCGTTCCAATCACTATCCCTTTCATCAGTTCCAGTATGGCTTTTGGTCTTGCGTGTCTTCTTTGGGGGTGCAATCCTATTCTGTGCTGGCCTCTTTGTCACGCTTGCCGTTGTTTGAGTTCGCTGACTCCTTTCAAAGCGGGAGGTTTGCTTTATTTCCTTCTTCATGTGCGGTACTGAAGGGTCCCTTTCGTCATGTTGAGTACTAGTCGAGGATGTAGCAAATCCTTCTATCTTCGATTTGCTATCTCGTAAGCAATTCGACGTCGAATGCTTCAAGTTTGTTGAAGATAGTATTTCGTCGGGTAAGCTACGAGAGCTTGATTGATACGGGTATATATGGCTGGCCGTCTGCTGCTCAGAGAAGTGCGTCTTTTGGTTTCCTGAACTCTCTAGGGGATACTCTTTGTCTTATATTAGCATCATCTTTGGTTCACCGAGTCTTCACTCACTTGGAGCCAGGGGTATGAGTCTTGTATTGCTTTTCGACCAATATTCGGTGGGTCGTATATTAAAAATCGACGGCTCGTTCTTCTCGGCATTCTCCTTTGACTGAGGTTTGTTCGCCTGTTTGCTCTGCATCATGTCCATCGGAGGGCTGTCAACAAGAATGACATGCTCCTTTGCGCCGACAATGGCCTCATCCAAATCGATGTGTTCGTTTCCCCGAGACCTGAGTACGCTGGGCTCTTGGCATCCGCATTGGTATGGAGATATAATTTTCTTCATCATATATAGGCACGACAAGCGCTTTCCTTTCTGGCTATTTAGAGTCCCAGGCGGCGAGCAGCGACCAACGGTGGTGAATATAAACCTATACGTCTTTTGCAGTCACAAACACTGGAGACGACCTAGATTAGTCTCCAGTTAGTTTGGCCAGCGCAGAGGAATGAAACGTGACTTTTTCAGGTTGCCTTATTACGAAAGATTGCATGGCTGAGGGTGACGAGAAAACATCGCCAGGCGGTAGGCGGCGATGGGTCAACTATACCATTTAAACTACAGTGGGGGGTATCAGCTGCCTTATTAGACTGGCGGTATACGTCAGACAAGGGCCGGATGTAATGGCTGCGCCGAGCACGGAGTACATGGAGGCACAACAGACAGACACTGCACAATTGGCGTTATAATTTCAGCATTTGTCATTTAAACCGCGCCCGTACTGAAACATCCCTGTGGTATTAAGATCCAATCCCGCATGCCGCAGCTGCACAGATGCACACACTAGCTACCCGGGCCGGGTGAGGGGGGTCTATAGTCACCACGGACCTAAGGCATCAAGGTAAGGGTAACTGTAAAGTTAACAATACTAATCGACTGTAATATCCTCAAAACATCATTGATATTGCGATAATACTATAGCTAATCCATCAGTTAATAAAAGTAATATGCTTATTTTTAACTACATATAGGTTATAATTTTACTTTGGCAATCATATGCTTTTATGTCTCTAAGAAATGGGTTGGTCTAAGCGTGCTGGACCGATAGCCACAGACCCCCCTCACCCCCGTAGGTATCTAAGATGTCCCACTAGCCCGCTTTCTCGAACCTCAAAATCTGGCTTGGAGGTCTTCTAATTTGGCCAAAGCCGTTTTTCTAGGTGCTGAGGATTGTGGCTCTTTTTGGTTACACTTCCCCGTAAGCAGGCGTCCCTGAATGTCGAGGCCCGAGTCTAACAACCATCCCTTGATGCGACCATCGTATTGTTGGTCCACGCTTATTGGAGTCGACTTTCTGCAGGTACAATTAGCTACTTTGTTTCGTGGAAATTCGCGCAGAGTCCGAACCTTTTCCAAGACTCTGTGAAGGCTGCCATGATGATGTAGTATTTGATGGAGATTAAGTTTTAACTATTTGAACTCGATCTCGAATCATATACTAAGCATAACCAATCTTTTCCCTTCCACCGTCGTGAATTTCACCGTCACAATGGTGGTGAGCCATGGAAACCATCCACCATCGTGAGCTTTGGATTGTTTGCAAGTGATGCCCCTTCGAGTGTCGAAGCTCGCTGGGGATTTGTACCTGGTGTTGGCGCACCATTTGCACTAAAAAGGCCAAGGCGAACTCGGCAAACCGGGCCGTAGGCGCCTCAAAGCTAGGGCCAATTGATGACCATCCACCGTTGTGGAAATCTGAATCGCCTTGCATCTCAAGCGTCAAAGTTTCCCTGCAACGACCACATCTGTGGAGCGATCAATTCAATTGTTGACAGTGAGGCCTCCCCTTTCCTGATGAAATCCACATCGGTGCGGAAACGCCTGCAATCCTCGACCAAACCAGTTTTAGCTTCCACCATCGTGGGAACAACACGCCCGATTACTGTGATACACCGCCCTTCTCGAAATCTTGGCACCGATCTATCGAACTCTATTTCGCATCATATCATTATTTTAAACCCTGCTTTTATCCATTACAGTACGATGAAACGGCATTGGGCGCCAGCGTGGGCCCCATTCTTTTGGCTTAACAATGAGTGTTGAGGTTTTTCGACAGTATAAAACGGCGTTGTGTTGGTGATGCGGCTCTGTTCCTGAGCCGCCTTTCGAGGCACAGTCCATGCACCAGGAACGCCTACACAACGGTGGATAAGGCAGATAGTCACGTATAAGAACATTGATAGGTACATTAAAGCAGACCTGGGCATGAAACGCAGTCGAAATTTGTTCAAAGTCAAATCAACTTCACAATAAGTAACATTTACAACGTTCCGATTCATTGTTCTAGGGAATGAAAGACGCCAGCGCCTTGTTACACAAGTCTTGAAATCCCAGTAGCGACGGCAAGATGCCTGCCGCGTCTCTGACACTACCCCACCGTTACAAACTGTCCAAGACTGATTGCAAGCCCTCGCCTACCGCAGTCTTCCACAAACGTCTCGCCAACAGCCTTTCAGATGTCTACCAACGGACACGAGGTATATTCCAAGCCAAATTAAACCCAATAGCAAAGGAAACATGGGACACGGCATCAAAGGATGGAGGCGATGATGGTGCACCGATTGACCATCACAAGCCATACAACGCCCTGGTCCTACTGTTCAACCCAGGCTACCTTAGAGCTGGCAACTTGTTTCCAGCAAGGCTGCACACTCCAAAAAGTGGTACGTTGCTTTCCCAGGTAACTCTCACTTTATCGCAACTGGTATTGACATAACGGTAGTAGCTCTCAATGCGCACAGTGGCCATCAGGTGGATTTAGGCCCAGCTTTGCGCATCGGCCCGCTCCCCACGTTCGATCGTACCCCTCAGGCGCTAGGAATCCCCTCCACAGGGGATCATTACAGGGCTGCGACGGGGGAATCCTCCAGCCAGAAACGGCCACCGGCGAGTCCCGGCAAGTCTGAAAACACCAGCAAAAAGCAGCGAAAGGAGAGCCGACATCACGGCGTCGGGGCCCTGAGTGATACAGGTAGTGGCAACAATGAGGACGATGAAGGTGATCCTAGCCGGGATGGACCACGATTTCCTCTACCCACAAATTCCCCCGACGAAACATTTCGATGCCCATTTTACCGGAAAGACCCAGATCGATATGATACATGCAAAGGGCACCGCATAAAATCTATCAGCTATGTTACTCAGCACATTGGCAGATGCCACCGATTGAAAGAAGTGAGGATGGGAGTACAAGACACCGCCGGATGCACTGATGGCGATTCCACTAAGCCGGAGAGGACGACAGACCCCAATAAGTTGGTTTACTACTGTGAGACATGCCGGCAGGAGTTCCGTGGTCCTGGTGCTGATGCCAGATGTGATCATCATTCATGCTGTGAGCAACCGACCTGCAAGAAACTGACCTGCCCCTGCCGAAAACGAAGCATTGCAGAGACAGGGGTTTTGCTACCCGAAGAGTGTGATGATCTCAAAAGCGAAGTCCGTAAGGTGAAAGGCAACATGGAGAAGTGGACGAAGATCTGGACGACTTTGTTTCCTGGGACATCTGTCCCATCACCGTTCAACGAGGCAGAGGAGGCAGTTTCGTTTGCTGTTTCGACTGGCGATGTTGCCCAACCAAACAACGATTTCCAGCCAATCCCTAGCGCTGTCAATGAGACTCCCAACCATGATCCCCCACAGGATTTTGCGTCCCAAATGCCGGATTGCATACAACCTTGGGAAGGTGGCGTATTTTTCAACATCCCCTATGACCCCAATTGGGGTAATTTTGGAAATCTGGATCACGCCGGAAGCCTCATCTCGAATGTACCGACTGATTTGCAGCCGACTGGACCAGCGCCTAATTTTATGCAACCGCTCATATCTAAATCGACACAAAGCCCGACATTCCCCAACAATAATTGGCCACAGAGCGAATACCACCGCAGACCATGACTAATACTGGAGCCCTGCCGATATTGTTTCTCTTTTTGACGTTGTTTTTCTCTGGTTTTATTTTGGGTCTTTGTCTTGGGTTTCTAGGTTCAGAAAGCGGGGGTGTGGAGTGATGAATGGAACAAAAAAACACAACTGAGGTCTCGAGTTACTAATGAATCAATGATATAGCGATGGATAATTGGAGCGCAACGGAGTAATGGTCGATTTATCATGAAATACACATGTTGAACGAAAATCATGTTTTATTTTAACAACAGCATTGTTTTGTCATAGTTGCATTGAGTTCGTCAGATGCGGTACTAAAAGTTAGAAGAAACGTCAGATGACGCCTATAATGAGACTTGGGGAGAGCTATACAGTACGGAGTACTCACATCAATTTTGTACATTTTACCGACCATGGTTCAGCAATGCAGTGTGTACATACAAAGATGCCCGACAGGCGCTTGACTTAAATAGAATTGACGACAGTGATGGGGACGAGAAGTTTAGGTCAAGGCTCTACTGGCAAAGCCCATACAAGCTTGCTTCAAATAGAGCTGAAATTAGGAATATGATGGCTCCATCATCGTGTCACTAACATCGATCTATCCCCAGGCGCAGGCTTCCATTGTGACAGTGAATCCATCATAAAGCGGCTAATTGGCCCGGGCACGAGCTTGCTGGTCGGAACACAGTGGAGGTCTCTGGCTTGAGACAGAGTCTCTAGGGGTTACGCAGGTGCGCAATCGCCCCAACGGGTAACACACTGACACCACGTTGTTGTTGTTACCTCCAGCCTGCCAATTCAGCTTCGAGACAATCTAGAGTCTACCGAGAAAACATAAACATAAGGCTGTTGAGAAGACAACGGCTTCGTCCACTCAGTTTATCGCAAGCGCGTCCCTTTCTACACACGTGCGGATGATGAGATCATCTTTTGACGACTTGGGATAGACTGTCCCTCATGATTGCGCGGGGGGGACTCACCTCCTGGGATGAAATTACCGCAGGGGCCTCTCATCGGGTCTTTCTATGTACACATGTGTGGGTTATGGAACTGCAGACATCGATTTCATTGGATGTAGTGTTTCAGCGCGGATATTGTGCGACACAAAAGTAACTCTCATTCGACGCCACTGACACAACGCGTTCCAGTTGCCAAGCTTTGAAAGCAAGCTTTCGGTGCGCTTCAGCCGCACTTGAAGTCACCAGTCGAGCCCTGCTGGCTGTGCCTTTGATCGACATTTGAATGATTGTCCTGTTGGGGAGTCGGCTACGCTGTTGTGAATCATGGTATGATGGCCGCGGCTACAGAGAATGAGGCTTAGGAAGTCAAGCGCGAGTTATTTATATGCTTAATGGAATCTTTCAGCCACAAACTAACGCGTTTCGCGGTGAATTGGTCACAAAGTCAATCCTGCCCAGGTAGACCCCCTCCGATTTCAGCGAGGGTTGTCTAGACCAGACGCTGCTTGCTTACCAACTCCCAAACCATGGTCAACTCGCAAACGAAGAGATTCAAGTCTTTCAAGCAGGCATCAAGAATTCAATGGACATATTCAGATTTGGCTGTTGGATGAAGGGCTGGAACTTCAAGGTAGGCTGTTGATTAGAAGAGCACCACGGCGTAGCCCTCGACACCAAATGATGAAGAAGCAATCAAGCCAAGAACTATGAAGGCAAGAAACTGGGACGGAGTTAGCGGAACGAACATTTGAAGGCGATCAAAATGCAGGATTGTTTTGTGATACAAAGGCATGCTATATTAAAACATTAGCACAAGCAACCAAAAGACTCTCGATGCAGCATATTTATCATACGTGTTGGCCATTACAGTAGCATTTTTATTTGACAAGCCGTACAATTAAATAATCCCATCGGTTCATCCATCTCTGGAATCTGTATCTCGGAAATCTGCATATTGCACTGTTGTGTTATACACCTCCCGTATCCGTAGTAGATTGGTCACGTTGTGAAGGGAGCCACCACGCTAACCTAAAACCTCCGCGGCACAGATGAACTGTATTGTTCTCTAAACCTTCCAGCGTCTTACCCGTTTCTTGTGCAAAGACTTGGAAAGTACATGGTCTCGCAGTCTATCTGACCCATTTATTCATCTTTTGACAGCACGTGGACCCGGCTGTGACCGTGTTTGGGATCCCATAGGAGCTTGCAACGACAATTGGCCAGAGTGGTGCTTCCGAGCCGAAGGTATCTACAACGTGTTCGAATGAGGCCCTTCCAGATTACTAATGATCTTGCTCGCGCGCTGAAAGACAAAGAAATGACCAACAACGAAGCTCCGGGGCCTGTTGTACAGGAAAAACAACCCGACAATCGGCGAACTCTTCAGTACAATGAGGTTCCGCGTGTCAACGATACAATCAAAGATACGTATCGTGGGCGAGTCATTGGTCCGCAGAAGGACTACTTTGGGATGACAAGTGTGATAAATGCCACTTTTTTAACAGGAATCAGGAGAACTGACAAACCTTAGCGCTTGGCAAAGGCCCTGAAAACCCGAAAGCGGTTCCATTTCCTTCTCGAACAGCGTTTCGCGATCAACAATCCCTGGCCTTTTGGTTGCCCTCGTCCGCCGATGTGAGCCATCTGGACGGCCAGCCAAAGGGAGGGCCGGATGCGACCTCACTCCCAAAGAGCGAGTTTTGGGAGCAGACATCCGAGGAAGAAGACCTGAAAACCCCGCTTCTTTTGGATGACGAGATCCCGGCCAAGACGTTCAATTTGAAGAGACGGGCTGAGGATATCGTAGGCTTTAATAAACGGAGTCGTAACTTCATGGCAACCGATGAAGACGACGAAGACGACGATGTCGTCTCCGTACCCAGGCCCCGTCGAGAATATCTATCATTCGCGTGTCCGTTCTACAGAAAGGTTCCATCGCGCCATATTGAATGCCTTAGTCTCACGTTGACTCGGATCTCAGATGTCAAGCAACATTTGAAAAGGAGGCATACACCCAATTTCTCGTGCACCAGATGCGAGAAGGGCTTTGCATCGTCGAAGGACTACGAGGATCACGTACGACAACGGACTTGTACAATCACGGACCGTGAGTACAATCATGGCGTTTCACCAGCTGCGCAAGAAGCCCTAAGATCCCGCCTTGATAAAAGCCTCTCTCCTGAAAACCAGTGGTTTAAAATTTGGGAGACTCTATTCAGGGATGACGGACATCCACCGAACCCATATCACGATGGTGTTTTCAAAGAGGTCACAGGAATCATCCGTGGCATATGGAGGAGCAAAGAGCAGAGTATCATCTCTAGTTTAAGGGACGGGGGTATCTTTGTAAAAGAGGAGCAGACCGTCATCTCAAGTTTGAAAGAAACACTAAAGATACATAGTGCTGGTCAGCTGCGCTCGCTGGTATTCGAAATTCTTACTAGAGTTGAGAATTCCTTCGAACAAAAAGGGAAGACTTCATCGAGAAACAAACCTCAGGAACGACCTAAGATCACAACAGGCTCCACAAGAGGGCCTTCGGAAGAAAGAAACGTGGAGGAAAACTACGAAACGTCTCTCGGGGTTCAGGGTTTGAAGGACAACACTGGGCAGCTCGAAATCGACGAGCGTTATACTCTACCGTTACAAGACTGGCCGTTTCCAGCTGACTTTGGCACGTCGGATAACGTCTTCACCTGTTTTATGCACCCTGGATATCGAAATGGGCCGGCCGAGGACCCGTGTGACGATCTCTCAACAAGCCTGCCAAATCACGATGAGGAAGGAAATTGGCCTTTGATCGGTTCGACTTGTGCTGGCGCAGTGGATAATTTCATGTCACAGCAGACCTCTGAATCTGTCAAGGACTGCATATTCGTGGAAAGCGACTTGACTTCAGCTCAGATACCGACGATGTTTGACTAGAAGGTTAAACGTCCTGTCACAGGTGCCCATAATATCGAAGCTCGCAAAGGTCTTCTAGCATCGAGTAGCGTAGCAGAACTGGATAGATATTAAGCAAGAGGGAAACATATCAGGATTATCAGCAGTGACGTGACAGTGAAAAGCTAAAAGACCGAATATCGCGCTGGTTGACGTCCATATTCATACCGCGTTTGCTAAAGGTAGAGAATTCTTGCAACATCGCGGCATCGACGCGTTTTGTCAAAACCACCTCTTAAAAACTACTTAAGCAGACGGAAAAGGACCTTTCTCATCTTCATATTGAAGACCAGGGAACAAATGCCGGATATAATGTCTGAGGTTCTGCGCGCCCAAACGCGATGGTCGAACCATCACGCCACTGACCCCTGTCTAGACAAGGGTCTCGCTCAGAACAGAATGACGACACCCAGCCAAAAGTGAGATGATTTTTGGGTCATGTGAATTTGAACTCCTGGGGTTTCTCCGTACCCAGCGTATGGAAATCAGCAGCTTCTAGCGATCAGGCCACAGCTTCGTAGCAGCACCATTCGAGTTTATTCTCGCGAACGGCCATGATCTCAGTGCACAAGACCAAATTATCGGGATCAGCCGGGTCAATTGAGGATAAAAGAGAATCGGGCTGCAACTTGTAAATATCATTCATCACCAATTGACTACCAAACTGACTGAATACTATTCAAATTACCTGAACATTTATTGTTCGATAAACACAATAACCATGACGACCAATTCATTCGGTTCAGCGCTTCCCCGCTTCGACTTTCCCCGCCAACCCGCTGCCCCCAAATTGACAGTGCAAGCGGCTCGCGCATTCCCCACTGTCGCCATTGCCGCTACAGCTGGTACGTCTCCAACCCAACTTCAACTTCCACTTCAATTGACAGATACTAACACTCGCACAGTGGCTTATTGCTACACATACTATTACGCCCCCAGTCGGGAATACCATATGTACACACATTCTTCGATACAAAATAGCTCGTTGTTCCAGAGCACTAGGAGTACAAAGCCCAAGGCGGAGATAACGCCTTCGGAACGGATGGAAGAAATAGGATTATGGTGGACGGCGTATTGAACAGAAAACAACCATGACCGAGGGTAGAGGATTTCATTTGTCTTGATAAAGGAGTACGGGCTTGCTAGGAATAGCAGCTGAGCCAGGTCGGGGATGTGTTGATCAAACATACCGCCGCGCCGGAGGCGTTTTGCATAATAATTATATTGTTATCATATTCCTTTGGGGGTATACTTAAAAGAGCCCATGATAGTTCATTTTCGTCTTCTGAGTTTCCAATTTGATCAAGTACGTTGCAGTGTCGTCAATTAAGATACGTAATTGTTATCCTCATGATGCGTTATCGGTTTTTTCACCTTGCACCGACCAAGGTACCATAGGTTGTTATTAGCTACCTGTGCGAAAACTAAAGGAGTGCAAAACGGTATGGATGTATTCATAGACGGCCGAGGAAAAGGAGTGAGAGTTGAAGTATAGTATTTTGAATGATTATTTTCCTCAATAAAATTCAATCTATTGGACGAATGATGTACGACTCTTGAGATTCTCCTCAGGGCTTGCTCATCACTTATAATAAACAGAATGTTTTAATGCTACAAAAATGACTTTATTTTTAAGAAGTATCAAATACCTATCCCGCTGTATATTCGTCTCTAGCTTTGACTTAAATTATTCCTCTGCATTTTGCGTCGGGATCTGAGGTTGGGGTTGCGCCATGATGATGCGCTTGTCAGCAGCCGGCCTTGAAGGTCAAGTCCTGGGTCCAACAGCCACATTCGAATTCGGTCGTTGGATTCATCCTTTACACTTGATTGATTCGGTCCACTTCATACGTACTTTAGTTAGACACTAGGCTTGTAAAATGGATATTTGACAAACCTTGTTGAACCCATTGACCAAGTACCTATGTCGCTTGCTGAAGTGACGATCATGGTCGACATGTTGATACAGATATTGTAATTTGTGTGTATTATCAAAGAACCGACATTTTATTTAGTCGATAATTGAATTAGACGTTATATAATTATTGCTTCCCCACCCCCCCAAATTGTCAGCTTCCGCAATGGCGGATGACATGGCTTGGCACGAGTACACAACTGCGGAATTGAGTATGAACAATCCATTAAATCTCGGCTAACGGTACTTTCGACTGGACTTAACGACGAATTAACTCTCAATATGAAAATGGCTAACCGAAAATGAGATTATTGAGAGCCTGGTAGCTGGAAAGGTCCCAGTAATGGCGATGACAGATGTTGGTGTGTTGCACAACAGCAAGTGGAACACTTCATCGAATCACATCAACGATCGGGGTAAGCTGCCGCCCAGACTCTCACATTCGCGCAGAGACACACGCCTTGGTGTAGAGGAGGTCTCTGCAATTAAATCGGTCGCGATTGGAATTCCATCATGAACCAAGACAATAAGAATGACCTTTCTCTTCCGCGGTTGCGTATCCTTACGCATATGTGTGTCGTCCACGCACTCTTACGCTTGTCCGTAGGGAAAGATTGACCTCTACGTCACGATTGACCGAAGACAAGACTTATCGCGATAATCTGATAGACGCTTGGTGCCCTGGACTTCTTGCGCGATCTGAGCATCAAATGTAAGGTTATCGGTAGGAACAATAACGAGCATATTGCAATGCTATTCTTCAGTTTGAATTTAAATATTCGATCGCAATTACCTGCGTATAGCAACTTTAGTTGGGTTGAATGGAAAATATGCCAACTAAGTGAGGCTGTATTTCCTCCGCGGCTGTGTCAACCGCCCTGGGCAACTGCGCGTATGTGTAGTGAGCCTGGCTATCATGGACACGACAACATAGCTTCCAGGACCTACTCTATTGCAGAAGGAACATAGTTGGGTTGCTATAAATTAACAACTGTTATCCCGGGGCAACAGTTTCAAGCCAGCAGTTTGAAAAGCTTGTGTTATAAGAGTCAAGAAAATTGCTTCTTGGTCACAGTTTCACAACACCACTTTACAATTTCCGAACATCTTTGCCTTTCTGCTAAGCACATCCGCACTTACGCCATGTTTCCCATACCATCTCCCGATCGCCTTCTGCCATCTTTGAACTCGCTCGAAATCCGTTCCAAAGAGTCATGGCGTTATCGGAAGCCGAGAGCCACACACAGGTCATCCGCAACGGCTCACAGTAGCGATGACAATAGTCTCTCAACGGCTATGAACGATATGAAATCCCCATGGGGCCACCAAGCCCCGTCAATCATGTTCGAACCTGCGTTTCTCAATGTCGAGGACAAACTGCTGCACGATTTCGAAAACACGCCAATCCCTTCGTATGATGACCATCACAGAGCCCACGCAGGTCACAGTCACAAAACCAGCTCCAGGAGACCTGGGGAAAGGGATCGAAAAGGAAGGAATACTGGTCAAGATCCTGCAAAGTCTGGTTCCGGCGGCGGCAAGGATGAGAAGGGCAGAGGAACGGACGCAGAGCCACCGCGAGATGGCTTTCGCTATCCTTCCGGCGCCCCAAGTCAACTGCCCAGAGTTTTTGGATGTCCATTCTACATCACCGACCCATTTCAATACCGCGAATGCAGCAACTATCGTCTTCGCCGGCTCAGTGATGTCTCCCAGCACATCGAGCGGTGCCACTTGCTCGAGGAGGTTGAGTTGGCCGCACCTGGCGAGGCAGCTCGCAAAATTCGAGTTGGGGAAAGGACTTGCACAGATCCCAATTCCATCAAATTCTACCATGCGACATGTCGTCAGGAATTCCATGGCTCCACCGCAGAGGACAAATGCAGTCGCCATGCTAGCAGATGCTACAACTTGACGACCATCGAAGACACGGGCATGCTGCTACCTATAGAGTTCAGAACACTCCTGTCAGAGCGTGACGGGGTGACAGGCTCTGTAGCCAAGTGGTACGCAATGTGGAGGGTTTGCTTCCCAGTCACAGGGTTTCGGACCGTTCCAGTGTCTCCATACGTCCAGACAATCGTTCCTCTTCCTCGTGGACGAGCTGAAACAATCGTAAGGGTGACATTGGGGCACTGGTTGATCCCAGAGCTATACAATCCAATTCTGAGCCAGATCATGGGAGAACTCTATCCTGCCGAGTATATCACAGACCCCGAGGTCAGAGCTGCAGTCGAATATCAGCAGGGCTTGGAGTATGATCTCGCCCTTCAACTCCATCATTCTTAGCAGCAGAACATTGGCAGGACCGTGCTCCTATCGAACAGGAACGGTGGGAACTCCAATGGACCTCGAAAACTTTGTTTATGTGGACTTGTTTCTGTGCTCGCTATTTATTTTGGTTCTGATGGATTACATGTTTCACGGGATTGACATCGTTGGCTGCATTTTATCACATTCAAATATTTTAGCTTCAATTTTCAGTAAACCAAACAATTCTATTTGACATATATCCAGTACAGACGTTTATCCTAAGAGCCAGGGATCCAGCCTCAATCATGCCCGAACAAGTGACATTGGGAATGTTGTGCTCATCAAACACTATTCAGTAGATCCTGCAGGACGAGCTCGTATAAGTCACCTTTAAGGCTCTGGTGTTCGCATAGTGGTATTCCTTGAAGCGTCAAAGATTCCAAGATGCATCTAGAGCCAAACAAGTCCCAGAAATCGCGCATCATGGAAACGCCCAATCCAACGCCCTGATCCAGATATGGTGAGCGAGGTACCCATGAGTCTGGAAACACGATGGACCAAATGTTAAGCCAGAGTGCTTTTTCACTAGTGTCATGCGTGTCTATCTCGAATAACAACGCTTTCTGGCTCTCGGTTAGTCCAAACAACGGACCTGGAGGACACTCCTTGCAATTCTCATGCAAAACATGATCATCGCGATGAATTTGCGTGTCGAACTTCTCGTAACATTTCATGCAGTAGCATGGACGGGAATGGAATTGGAATAGATGTGTAATTACTTCTGAGATACCCCGTAGATCGCCTGTGAGCAGACATCGATGAGACTTCTCAGAATCGTAAATATAAAAGGGACAGGCAAGATGAAAAAATACCCTGGAGCGACGAGCAGGACGTGAAATCACGACAAACTCATCGTCACCGGTGCTGTATTCATCATCTGTCTTGATTTCCGCCATCGGCTGCTTAGGCGATGATCTGGAGTGTTCTTGATAGGGTAGTCCATTTTCCGGCGGTGTAATGTACTCCGTTTTTTCTTTCCAATTATTGAATACTGCGAGTGCGTGTGTCTTCACCTCAAGCATTTGAAATTGAAGATAATTACTCGAAGCTAGATCGTGTTCTGATGGAGCGAAGACTTCAGTGTCATCCCCATCTCCTGTGTCACTGGTAGTCTTGGTAGACCAGGATAGAGACCTCATTCCATCTTTTGGAGACAAGGGTGGTGCACACCCGTGAGGATGTGCATTAGGCCGGGTGGAAGACCAGGGATACCGTTGGACAGATACACTATCCTTGGGCTCTCCTGAATAAGTTGAGTGCCGATTGAATTGTTTGGAGAAATAGTATTGGCAACCATTTCGATCAGCTGACGCCTCCATCTCGCTGGTCTTAAGACAAGATTCAAGGTCTTGGGGGAGAGTGTAAAGGATATTCAAATCGCAAACAGACATTTTGATTAAATGTGATAGTGCAGGTGGTTAATTCACTAACAAAAAGGCATGGTGGACGTCGCCTTATATACGCGCTGAGAAGCCTTCATCCTGATCAATGCGTTAGAGGCTGGTTCACATCACGCTATGACCAGCCAATCAGGTTCAAGCCAAGGCGCCTCAAAATGCGGCCTGTACCTTTAATGCATGTCATCCCAGACTGTGTACGCAACGGCGGAAGGGTTGAAATGGAGCCTTTCGATGGTCATTCAGATGTCCAAAGAGGTTGAAATGGGATGTTTTGCCCGCCGCCATGGAACCTTACAGCTTCGCATTGCCTACCTTACACTGAAATGACAATGATCTGATAAGACATTGCGACTGCGTGAGCATGTTGCGCGTCGCAACTGTGAAACTGGTGTCACATTGCGCCACTGGTTATCCAGCCCACTGTTGCTTATCTTCTACTGACAGTGTGAATACTGCTTTTGCGTTACTAGGCTTCACTGGGTGTCAGGCTGACTTATTTACTGTTCAAGGGTTGCAGCACCTCAGCTATGACTCGTGCTTCCATTGGATGCCCATTCTGAGGCCTTCTTGGCGCTTGTCTTCGACAGCCTAACGAGATTCGCATGCCTAAGTGCTTCAAATTTCCGCGCAAAAAACAGAAAAAGATTCATGACCACGCCATTTTCAAACTGAATCACACTCGCGTAGTGTAGGGCATTTCTCAACCTTGTTGTCTGGGGCTGAATAAGGCGTCCAAGTTGATTGGCCTCATTCCGAACGCGGGCCAACCATGATTTCGCCGCATGGTCGCGAAGGTCAATGGCACCCCTTGCAACAATGATTTCCTGGAGCGCACTCTGAATCTGACATATCTCTCAAGATCGTTATCTGACCATATAGTCTTCAAATTTCTGTTATCCCTCTTCTATCCTAATGACAATCTTGAAATAGTTATACTGTAGTTGCTATGCTCCTCTGCCCTGGTCTCTTTAATACTTTGAGAAGCATGATTCCTCTACTTATGATAGGTACACAAAGCTGCCATTAACTTTTGCTGAGACTGATGAATAACAAAACATCATTCTTTGATTACCCGCCTAGAGCCTTGGACTCCGAGTCGTCCTGCTACGTTCTGTCCGCTGATTTAAGCCCTCAGCCACAAGTCCCAACTGCAAATAACACATCTAGCTCACAACTTAGACATGATCCGAGTCGATCCGATTCCCTTCCACTTCAGCTCTCACCCTCTTGTCCCTTTCTTCTCGATAATGATCCCTTGGCTGCTTAGGGAACGCAGACATGTAGCGCATCAAGTCCCTAGCATCTCTCGTATCTGGCTCATACACTTCTCTGTTCTCAAAACCAACATCATCCAAAGTCACCTCCTTGAGGGCTTTAGCGAACCATGGTTTCATTTCCTTAGATACCAAATGATCATATGGGGCTACGTCGTGTATATCATGCGGAAGCTCCATCCATTCAGTCAGTTCCTCTTCTTCTTCGTTCGACAGCCGCTGATGCAAAAACTCTTGGAATGCATCCGAACGAGGTTGACTCATTATCTCCGCGTATATTTCTGGGGTGATGTCTGGTTCAAGTCGCGCGAATTCAGATGGGCTGTCGCATACTACTAATGCCTGAGCTACGAGCTGCTTCAGCTCAGGGATCAAACGCAGAAGCTCGAGATACGTTGTGCGGTTAGCTGTTCGCGGATACCATAAAATGCGTGGCACGTCTTCTTTGGTGAGAGACCTGTCGTTGTTGAGCCACGTCAGATCGTCGTTCATGATGAAACGCGCGTGAACAAACTTTCGGAGCACCGCTAGCTCTGGTTGTCCATAGCACCACTTAGCGAAGAAGGTATTGTGGTAGATACCGCGCACAATGCACTGCATTTCGCCATTGATGGGATGAGGTCTTTTTAGCCGAACGTAACGGTCAATGTTTCCTGTGAAAGCGGCCATGAGAATGAGGATGTCTTTGTCAACCGTTGATAGGTGTCGTGGCAAGGGAGCATAGAGTAGAGCAAGCGTCTCGCTTGGGATGGCCCTCTCTTCCAGCCGTTTCCCGTCGGCGGCCATGCACCAATCTTCCGTGATATCGAATGGTGGGGGGAAGATTTCGTGGTATAGTGGCTGCCTCTTCTCCAATGTTGACCGAACACAGGTATCGCCGTTTAGAAAGGCTCCGGCCTGAGGCTCGTCAAACAGGCAAAGATTATAATCGTCCATTACACGGTAGAGATTATGTGCGCCCATTACCAGATCATGAATACCTTGAGAGGCAGGTAAATTATCGCGGGCATCCTCCGCAATGGCAACATCAGGAAGAAGATCTAGCTCTTTGTAAAGCTCCACGTATCCACCAGCAGCACACGCTCGGCCGATCTTGTAGCGCATGAAGAGTGTAGGATGGGCCTTCAAGAGCTGTCGCAAAGTCTCTTGACTGGGAACATTGGGGTGCCAGAAGCAGTATGGGATGTCTTTTGGCTTCCTCATCTGGGGTAGCCGGTTGCTCATGATGTCCCTAGCATTGAAGGCCCGCTTCAAGGATTGATGTAACGATTTACCACGAAGTTCAATGGCGAAGCCATCGTGATATCGAATGCCTGCGATTAGACACTTGTAAACCAACTCATGCGGGAATTCTTCGGGAACTGCTTCTCCACGGATGGCAGCTCGTAGTGACTCCAATTCTAGAGGGAGAATGCCCTCTCGCAACGTCTTCATTTCCTCAACCAGCATGGCGGGCGAGTATAACAAGGAAAAATATTTAAAGGATAGATATGAACAACGCAGTCGAGTCTCTCGGATTCATAACTGTCAAATTGGCGGTAAATAATGGCAGAATCACTCTTATTAATTGACTCACAAGATGCGCCCATTGTTGAGCCACTTGAGCAACAACTATAGGGCAAACCCGTCTGCCGGGCCTACAATCATTCCACATAACCGCAATGCCCAACACTGCTGTAGAAACAGTTGCCTAGTACTTCTAGATACTTCTAATTTACAGAAACACGACCTGCTCTTCTTCACAAGATCCTGAACAATCGCGTCCTTGCGTCGAAGTCAGGCTAAAAAGCTTCGAGCTTGTTTCCTTTCAGGGCTCGTCGAGCGTCAGCTGCCTCCTTAAAGGCCTTTCTAGGACCCTTCAACTTGACACCTTTGGAATCAGTGAGCGTAGAAAGGATCGCAAAGGGAGCCGACGCTGGATCATCGACGATATCAACGATGCTAAGTGCAGCGCTCCCTGCCTCGCCAATAATCGCGGCGCCACCAAGAGCCGATGCTGCCGTTCCAGGGAAAGGAATAACTGCAAAGACTATTCTCGGAATACTGAGAACAAGTTCCCGTGTCTTTGTCTCCTTCTGCTTCTCGCCAATCTCTTTGACGGACCCAATGGTGAGCCTCTTAAGAACCCCTTTTTGGCCTACCTTCAGGCTAACAGTAATACTTACAGGCAAAACCCCTGACGCAGTCCCACTCGATATTGTCAGCAACTGTGCAAAGTTCTACATGGTCAAACCAGGTGAAGGTTGTGCTACGGTTGCTTCCAAGAACGGCATCACTCTGGCCGAGTTTTACAAGTGGAATACAAAAGTTGGCTCTGCATGTACTGCCCTTTATGCAGATGCCTATGCCTGTGTATCTGTTATTGGACATAATGCCGCTACACCAGTGCAAACCGCCAAGCCGTCCAACAGCATTAAGATTCCGTCGCCCATTCAGGACGGTACGACAAAGGATTGCGAGAAGATCCACTTTGTGAAATCAACAACGACATGTGCGTCTACTGAGGAGTTCTACAAGTTACCCTTTGCAACGTTCAAGTCGTGGAACCCTGCCGTCGGGAACAAATGTCAATCCTTACTAGCCAACTACTGGGTCTGCGTCAAGGCCAAAGGTTGGAAGCCAAGTACTCCGACGAAACCTAGCAAGCCAGCCAACGGCATCGAGACACCTGCAATAATTCAGCCCGGGATGACGACTTCTTGCAACAAGTTCCACGAGGTAAAGAAGAGCACAACTTGCGCGTCGATCCAGGACTACTACAAGGTTACGATGGAACAGATTGCCAAGTGGAACCCCGCTGTTGGTTCCAAGTTTACAGCACTTTAGGCTGGTTATATCTTGTGTGTTGGAGTTATAGGTCAGAAGCCATCTCCGACTCAGCCTGGTAATGGGGTCAAAACGCCATCTCCAGTTCAGGACGGAGTCACCAAGTCTTGTAAGAAGTTTCACATGGTACAGAAGACTACGACCTGTGCCTCGATTCAGAACTATTATAGGATTACCATGGCACAGCTATATAAGTGGAATCCTGCTATCGGTGCCAAGTGCACCAATTTGTGGGCTAACTACAACGCTTGCGTAGCCGCGTAGGGCGGTCATAAAGGAGAGAGGTTTGCAGCAGTCAAGTGGTCTTTGACTCGTCGCTGATGTTCAACTATCTCAATAGAATTATGCCCTTACTGAGATTCTCTTGCCAGATTGAACATAGAGGTGATGTTATCGATATACAGAAGCACCTAATTAGATGTCATCAGTTTGATACTTGGCGTCAAAGATTTCGCAGAATGCTACATTGAACCCTGATCTGAAGAATATGCCGGGTTATACGAATAACACCTATTGGTAGGTCTCATCACTGCAACCTTGGCCTTGTTCACTCTAAAATTTAGTTCCTCTCAATATGTGATCGAAGGTTTATCGCTTATCGCCGTTCACTTCCTTCCTTCGTCGTCAGTAAACATCCTCAACCTTTCTCTTTCCTTATCCTCTTCTTTGTTCATCCATGTTCAGGAAGGAACTGTCCTGGCCGTTGGTGCCATACCAAACCCTTCCTTTGCCAGGGAACTCCTTTGACTTTTCTTGTTCATTATCATTGCTTCAGAATACACACCACAGAATTATTGCATCTTTTTGACACCCCCATGGAGTCTTCGAGCAAACCCCGATACCCTCCTGCTGACAGACCTCCGAGATTCGTAGAATGCCCGTTTCACAAATACGATAGCATCCGGTTTCTCTCATGTGCCAACCAGCCTTTCAAACAGATGACGGGTTTGTGGTATCATCTCCAATCGCGGCACCAAGCCAACATCAACACTTTGGCTTTGAGTTGCCCGAATTGCCGCCAAGACATCTCGACGGACAAGAATGGTGACCAGCATGATCAGTCGCAATGTGTCTCTACTACCGCGGGAGAATCAGGCATTCTGTTTGAGCCAGAGCTGAGAAAGTGCCGGGAGGCCAATATTGGTAAAGATGCTGTGACAGCCTGGTATAGCCTCTAGGACTTCTTATACCCGCACATGGAAAGGCCAAGGACACGCTTTTTGGAGGTTGCAATTTCCTATCTTTCCGCAAAGGCCCAAACCGCATTGTTGAATGCCGACTACCAGGCCCTTGTACTTCGCAGCATATACTTGTCTAACGACACTCCGAGTAGTGCTGACGATAGGTCTAGAACCTGGCAAGCGTACGTCTCTAGAACCGCGCCAATACTACCTCCCAATATGCAGCTCGGCTCTGGTGAATATCAAGGCCGACAACATCAAGCGCCAAGAGCACCTCCTTTCAACGAAGACCAAGGTCAACAACAACATGTGAATTTCCAGCAACTACCACGAGAGGACCCTGGCCTGCAGGCCCCTCACAATGCAACCCAATCTCAACAGCAGCGGTTGAATTCTCACTTGGCTTTGCCACAGGCTCCAATTTTACGGGGCCCCAATAACCAAACTCATGCGGAGCTGCAACATGTAACTCAGCATGCACCACCCCTACAGGCCCCATATCCCCAGCTCCCTGGTGATGAAACTCTAGATTACTCGATGCAGCTCAGTAACTTGCCTCAATTTTTCATGACACCTACAGAGTTTCTTAGCACGGCGGCGAGCTCGATAAACCAACAAAGACTCGATACTACGCAGCCTCAACCTCAGAGATATCCGACGGAGACTGTATTCAGCATTTTCTCCGATCCGCCTCAGTCTCACATAATATCACCGGAGAATCCAAGCACAGTGATAGGATCTATGGGACAACAGAACATCGGTGATACCCAGCCACGACATGACGAACATCCGCTGTTAGATTCGTTGGACCCCTCACAGCTTTCGTCCGTTGAAGACTTCGTTCAAGACTACGCTACACCCTATTTTGATGAGAATAACAACGATCCATTCTCTGATATGGATATTCAAGAAGAAGTCAATGGTACTGATCTGGTGGATATGGGTAACTACTATCAAGACTACAATTCAGCCTCTCTTGATAGTACCAGCAACGATTCATCCCCTGATATGGATAACCAAGAAGAAGACAATGGTACTGATCCGATGGATACGGTTAACTAAAAACATAATGGTATTGGTCTGACGGGCCCTTCGGTTGACTGAGGCTCAAAATGAAGTACACATGCGAAATAGAACTAGAACTATGGGGATTCTTCATATACGATTAGCCGTCAGAGTTATGACAATATCAAACAATTTTCTCACATGAAAGTACGTGATTTCATACTATTAACTCGCATGAAAAGAATGATGAGACAATTCTTAAAGGCCAAGTAATCTGAACAAGTCGATAAACGAGATGCGTGTATTGTGAACTAAAACTTTCGGCACCTGGATGTAATGTCCGTTTAGCTGGTCATTCCTCTTAGAATGATGCCAACCAGTAGTCCCGACTCTAGGAAGGCTTCACTTTGTAGAAACAGTGTTGAGCTCGTTGAAAGAAAGCTCGGGCTGCTTGTCATGATCGAGCAGCACAGCTGGATCAAAGATACAAAAGATCAGAATCGCAACTGCAATACAAACACCATCAAGACCAATAAAGTATCCCTCAGTCTTCATCAACTTTCCATCCCATCCCTCAAGGAGTTCGACCGTTCGGTAGATGCATCGGATGTAGACAAACACAACGGATATGATGGTGGCGTAGATGGCGAAGCGCTGACCCTTGGTGAGTTCAAGACCGCGTGTTCTTAAGACAAAGATCGCAAAAAGGATGCAAAATCCAGTCATGCTGACGAGTTGGAAGATGATACCGGAGACCATAAGGTTGGCGCCTGGCTTGGTGTCTTTGCCTTTGTTAGCTGCCCCCGAAGCAAGACCGCCACCGCCAGCCTGAATCAGAAGCGCCAGGACATCAACGACGAGGAAGATCCAAAGGTAAAGCTTGGGTCTTATGACGGAGTATTGAGGACCGACCGCTTTGATGAGGTATCCCAGCGTAACATAGATGGCGGCAGCGACAAAGATTGGAGCGACGACGAGGGTAGTGATCTGAAGGAGGAAAGCGATCTTGTTGTATGCGCATTTTGACGACCACGTTCGGCCAATCCAGCCGATGAGTTCGATGTACGAAGAAATGGCTAGGAGGTACGAAGTGGCTTTTCGCTTCTGGAACGATCGAACGATGTGATAAATCCCCGTAGCGGCAAAGATGAGACAAAAGACGATTCCAGCTGCTAGGCTCGGGACATAACCGTAGGCATTCTTGAGACCTGGAATAAGGTCCTTACAGCCGTTGAGAAGATCGCCTCGGGCGTAGGAACCATCTGCTATCGACATGATGGCTTGAAGGGAGAGTGAAGAATATCAGAAAGTTGACGGTCTGAAGAAGAGCGAAAACCTCGAGCGAAAACTCGACCCCAGAGTCAGCCAGAATGAAGGGCGCTGCGGAGACGGATCTGCAACAGACTCCAGGACCAACAAGTCCCTCAAAGCCTCTGCTATTTTCGAGTCATACACTGACCCAACACCGAGTCGTGTTTTACCCGCTTAGATTACAAGCATGGAGCTTGTTATCGGAGCTGACAGGGATAGGGTGCGACGTTAGATCTTACGGTGTGGGGATAAGTATGGATGCGACATCCTTGCTATAAACACGAAAGTGTGGCACAAATTAGCTTTGTGACATATCTTTGACCCCTTTGTTGGCTGTGTCACTGAGGAGCAGAGCACCAACAGATGCCGGCTTATGAGACATTTCTCGTAATGCAGTCTTGGCTTTGCTGGGTAGTTGAATACGAGAATTATGCTTTGCGCTCTGATCTATGCTTACCATCCCTGGACTTCCTCCACGGAGACCTTGAGTCCCTTACTCGGCTTCGCCACAATCCCATCCGTGATATCCCGTACCTCATAGTCCTTGTCAATGTCAAACCTGTATCTCCCTACCAACGCACACGTAAGGGCCATGAGCTCAGCCAGTGAGAATTTTTGACCAATGCATCCTCGAGGACCGTGCAAAAACGTCAGAAATGCGTAGTTACTCTTTGCGCCGCCTGAGTTGGCTTGGCCAGGTGCCATCCATCGCTCAGGGTTGAAGTCATCTGCATCAGGGCCCCAGAGTTCATGGGCTCTGTTGACGGCCCATGGACAGAGAATAACCATTGTTCCTTTGGGGACAAATGTTCCGAGGATTTGAGTGTCTTTGAGGGCATCGCGGACGGTGAAGGGGATTGGTGCGTACAGCCTCAGTGATTCTTGGCAGACTGCGTGGAGATACGAGAGGCTGTCGAGTTTCTTGGCGTCAACATCGTCAGTGAGACCATCAACATTCTGTCGAATTTCCTGTCGAAGGCGGTCCTGGATATCATGGTTCTTCGCCAGAAGGAATATTGTCCAGGTCAACGCTGCAGCACTGGTCTCGTGCCCAGCGGCTAAAAAGGTCATCATCGTATCGACAAGCCCTTCATCCGTGAAATGACCTGATTCAAGCGCTGTAGAGATGATATCAGGTGACAGTTTCTCCTTAGCCGCCATCTGTACCTTCTTCGCGTTGATGAGTCGCTGGGATGTCTCTCTCGCAGCCCTCGAAGCTGCCAACACGCCCATGTTTCTCTGAAATGGCAGGTAATCCGTAATTATGGACGGAAGCACAAGCTGAAGGACCGTCAAGAGCTTAGCACCACGGCTCTGCTTGACCATTGATCCATACATCTTCATCGTGTCTTCAATGCTGGGATCTCCAAGAGACCTGAACTCGTGGCCCATTCCTGCAGAACCTATGATATCCATAGAGGCTCGACTCGCCCAGTCGACGATATCAATCTCTGAAGTTGACTCTTCTTTGAGCTCCTTTTCGATCCCGTGGACTAGCTCTTGTGCCTTGCTCCAGAAGACTGGATATAGCTCTTTGATGTGACGGAAGCTGAATGCCGGCATCAAGTTCTTTCTTTGCATCTGAGATTGTCAGCTTTGGTCTTGTATAGGAAAGGTGAAACTACCTTATGAATATCTCCTTCTGACAAGAGCAGCCCGTATCCCAAGATCTTGCCCACCATGGCACGGAGGAGATGAGGCTTGACGTAGTCATAACTGTTCTGGCCGAGCACCTCTTTGAGTCCCTCAGGGCTTGTGACAACGAGCCTTTCTTGGTTGAATAGATGCCTTCCTAGTCAGTATAATTCTTACAGAAGTGAAGATCACGTACTTGTATCTGATCAATCCATTGTTTTCAATTGTTCTCGACCAATGTCTGAATGGCAATCCAGCAGGCTGACTGGTAGACTCTGCCCAATGTCCATTAATAAAACTCGCGCCCTGCCACTGTCAGTCATATTCTCAACTTTTTCTTTCGATACATACCTTTGGCTCTGGCAGGTGCCTCAAGGGACTAAAGAACCGATGATACAGAAACACCAAATAGAATGCCCAGACGCTCAAGAACGCCAGCAAATAGTTGCCCATATAAAACGGAGCATGTCGGATAGAATGGTTCCTATCGTGGATTATCTGAGCATAGATGGCAAAGGCGAGGGCACAAAGGGCCCAAGGCCGGTAATAAGAAAGAAAGACAGCAATTCGTGTCATGGTGAGATGATGTGGATGAAGAGGAAATCTCACTGAGCTGGGTATTTTATGTGCAGAGTTACCCACTTGAGCTCTGTACAGGGGTAGGGAGGGCCTTGTTTCGTGCACTGCCACTACGTGATTGGCTTACGAAAACACTTTATAGCGTATCTACAGTGGACGTTGCACTAAATTAGGCGGCATAAGATTTGCGCAATGGTCGAGTACAAATTGGCATCTTGATATTCTAAATCATGTTCCATGGTGCACTATGCGGCTTCTCTCTTCTTAAATTGTAGCTTAACACCAACAGGTGGCATAACAGCCTCTGTAACCCACTGACTCTCCGGTCGAACTCCGTTGTGCTCAGGAAGCAGCTCAATATCAAACCGGTTCAGAACATGATATAAAATCATCTTCATCTCAAAGTCCACCAGAAACCGTCCAGGACATGCATGTTTTCCATGTCCAAAAGGAAGATAGGTGGGAGAAGTTGATACAAACGATAGTGTCGGGTTAGTGTCTTTGCCATTGGGACCTGTCCTCATATTTGAGAATCTGAAAGGGTAGAACTTCTCAGGATGTTCGTAGATATCAGGATCTTGATGAACGGGATATGAAAGGATTGACATGGTAGAGCCGTTAGGCAGAACATGGCCATCTGGAGTCTTGAGACCACCTGGCGCAACAACCTTGCGAATCATAGCTCTGTTTCCAAAGCCATGGGTTCGCATTGATTCTCTGAGGATACTATCTGTTTGGATCATCTTGGAGGCCGATGCTTTGTCAAAGACGCCGCCACTCTCTGCAAGCATATCGGCCATCTCTTTTCGAACGACTGCAATGGTGTTGAACTCAGCATCTGACGCTGCTATATTGATCAAAACATTACTGATAGCAACCGCAGTCTGATGGAACGAGGCAAGGTTCGCAAGACAAAGCCGATCAGAGATCTCATGCGGCGAGACTTGGTTACCATACTTGCTGATGGCGTATCGCATCATCATCTGCAGATTGTCGGTTGGCTCTTCACCCTTCTCATAGAGCCCAGGGTTCAGTAGCTTCTTGACTCTCTCCTCGTAAAGTGGCTGAATATGCTTTTGAATCTTCCATCGTCTATACCGCGTTGGCAATGTGACAAGAAATCCAATCAGTGGTTTGAGAATTGATGGAGTGTAGATCAGCAGCCCAGAGTTCAAGATGAACAAGTCTGCAAACGCCAACGAATCTTTCAAATACTCCTTATCGCGGCCTTGAATATTAGCTAGCATCGAACAAAGGCATTCAAGACTCACAGAGAGGAAGGCCAACAGTGAAACGACTCGAAACTTGAGCCACTATCCACTTCATAGCCTCATAAACATCAACTTCATCACCAATCCCAGGTTTGATATACTCAGGAATAGCATACTGAAGCTCATCATCAACGGCAGCAGCTAATATTTCAAGGAAACGGCCCATCTCCTTCTTGATGACGATACTCTGCCATGGGTCTTGAATGTAACTGGCATGTCCAGAGTTCCAGTCTCCCTTGTCGATTTCTCGAAACCCTTCAATTGGGCTGAGCACAGCGTCTGGCTGTGAAGCGGCCCATTGGGTATGGTGATGTGCTAGATGGACTTCATCTTTGAAGCCCATACTAGGTAATACGCAGGTTCTGCCGTGTTTGGTGAGCTAGGTCTGTCAGATTCGTTCGTAATGTTTGTAGAGAACATACTGTCTGATACGCTTCGACAAAAAGCTGTCGACAATCTGTGAGATATGCCCATTGTAATTTGAAGGGTAAATATGAATCACGCTTCAGTCTCGGGAGGCTTGAGGGCAGCTTTGGAGAGCTTCTGTGCTGAACCAAATAAGCAAAGGCCAAAAAAGCGGCCACAAACAGATAAACCGCCATCACAACTGATGCTGAGCATGCCTTGACAACAATGACGAAGCCAGAGAGAAAGTTCACTGCCCTGAGATTAGCATCAGCCTTAGCCGAAACACCACTAGTTTAGTTTAAATTTAGCCACCGTTAGCTTCACCCTGAAAACAAACAGCCACGCCACAGCCGCATCCTCGGCTCCACTGCCTCTAGCTCTGCTCCATAGTAAGCTTCCATCAGACGCTGTGACACTTCACGCCTGCCAAATCATCTATAGATACTTCTTCCAATCTCATGCTCTGCAGGGAATATCCAGCCCACCATCACAATGCCAGCAGCTTCAGACGTAAAGATCATAGTCGTACGTTTCGCCTCACCGTCCATGTCAATCACTAACGTCCCAGGCCGGTCTCCCGCGGACGTCTACGACAAGTCTCAAGAAAGGTCTCGAGATTCTAGGGGTAACACCTTGTTTTCACCTCGGAGATCCTCCAGCTCCAATCTCTCGTGTCAAAGAAAGTGCAAGAGTACTTGCGATCCAAGACCGCAATGAGAGGCTCAAGGCGTTGAAGAAGCTGTACGATGGCTTTGAAGCTGTCTTTGAACCACCCGCTAGCGCTCTCGTCGATGACATGCTGACGATCTACCCCGACGCAAAGGTACGAATGACCCGCTCGCCATTGAAGCTTACTCACAATTTTTAGGTCATCCTCTCCGTCCGCAAAAACCCGCAGGTCTGGCTCGCGTCTTACCACGGCTTGGGCATTGATCTCCGCTCAAAGTGGTACCGCATTCTCGGCTACTGGATCCCCGGCGTGATTCACTCAAGCGACCTTATCGTAGCCTGGTCGAAATACTACGCTGAGAAATTCAACCTCGAGCAAGTCCCCTCGGTGGAACTATACCATAAGCATAACCAATGGGTTCGCGATATCGTGCCTCCCGGGCAATTGCTCGAGTACCAACCGAGTATGGGATGGGAACCCCTGGCGCGATTTCTGGACAGGCGTGTTCCAGAGGGTCAGCCGTTTCCACGTGTCAACGAAGCCGCTTTTCTTAGAAATGTGAAGCGAGTCGCTATGGGTCTTGGATCGTTGGTCTGGCTGTGTTTGTTTGTTAGTCTGTATTACGCTGGATCCATGGCGTGGTCAAAGTTTGTGTCTGAAACTTGAGTCGAGTTGATTGATAGGAAAAAGAAACTGCGCCACGTACATGCTTCTCATTGCCGGCCGTCGCCTGAGTAAAGCTTCGATTGGTCGCTTAGACGCACCCCCTTGCCGTATAATCTCACGTCAGCCGCTAATCGCGATTTGCAGGGATCGTAGACCCGGCTTGTGGGCGATCCTTCGGCTACTGGAGACGTTTGTAAGTGAGTGTAAGATTTAAGCAAAACCCTATTTAAGATGAAACTGTAATTCTCCATACGGGATTCCGTGCGGTGAAGCCTGAATGGGCATTTGTTTTCGGACCATCGCTGACTGAGGCTTCACCGGTTTGATTAACTTTTGCACGACTGCGGCACGGAATGGCAATGTTACTCTGCGGCCCGGTTTCGAAGCTTATACTGAGTCGTAAATATCTCCACGTTCATGTTAATTGAAGCTGTAACTTTCTTGCCTCACTCATCAAAATGACCGCTCCCGTTGCATTCTACCTTGCATTGGCGTCCCAGGGCCTTACAGCCTGGGCTCTCGGTTTCACAACCCCGACAAACCTTGTTCGGCCTGTTATTGCAGCGGTTGTCGCTTTGCTTACCTGGTTCTTCAATCAGGCCATTCTCGACGCATTGCCCAGTCGTCTACATGTGGCGTTGCTGTCTACAGGAATGTGGATTCAATGCTTGAAGACTTTTGACGATGTCTGCCTGAGCAGGTTGTCTTTCGAGGGTACATCGCCATCCTTTACGAAGCGTGCGTCCTTTGGAGTCAGCAATCTTTGGAACATGCGTGGTATCGGTACGAGTAAACAGATATCCCAAATACCCCCTTGGTCTAGCCAGACACCCTTTCTCGTACCGTCCCGTTACCAGGAACTCAGAAGACATGCAAGGAATGCCATCATCAGCTATCTCATCCTCGATATCTTTGCCGTCCAACCACCCCCAGATCCCAACATGATATCTCCTCAGAAGGAACACTTGCTGACACGCATCGGTCAAGTCGGTCCCGAGGAGGCAATCTTCCGCTTCTTCGCCACCTTTGGCTTCTGGCTGAACACCTTCTGCGTCATTCATTTTATCAACAGTACTTTTTCGCTCCTGTACCTCAGCCTAAACTTGTACCCGGTCGAAATGCTACCCCCAATCTGGGGTAGTCTCTCTGAAGCTTACAGCGTTAGGCGCTTCTGGGGTAACTTTTGGCATCAGACGCTACGACGTCACCTCACCTCCCCTTCAGACTTCCTTGTCCATGGGATTCTTCACATGCCAAACGGTCTTGTTTCTCGTTACTGCAAGCTTATCGTGTGCTTCTTTATTTCTGGGGCTTTGCATTTCCCCGCCGATAGGGCGCTTGGCATATCTGCACAAGAGACTGATGTTGTCAACTACTTTCTTACAACAGCGCTGGTGATTATGTGTGAGGATGGAGTTCAGCATGTTTTTCAGGGTGTTCAAGGGACCTGGTCAAGGCGGTTTGGATACTTTTGGGTTTTGTGTTACATGTACTTGATGACCCCTTCATGGGCATATCCTGCTGCAAGAGTCGTAAAGCCTGGAGACCGATTGGTGCCCTTCTCCGTCATCAAACAGTTTATACAGTAAATTAGACATTACATTCGTACTTTGAGTTATTAAACTCGGCAAATGCAGAATTGAGTGATTTAATCAGCGAAAAGCGATCCTAGTAATTGACTCATGGTATCTAAGCGCGCCGTAATCTGACAAGTAAATCCCTATCAATCCTTGCAACACCTCTCGCTTCATTTCCAACTTCAGGCCCTCTATCCGACGTCTTCCCATCACGATCCACAAACCGTAGCGGCTCAATCTCAAAGTGTGCAAAGAACAAAACAACCGCTGACAGAATCTCCTGCTTAGCGTAATTCCGCCCTGGACACATTGCCGCGCCGCCTCCGTAGGGGAAATAATTGCCTGCTGAGATCCCAGAATTACCTTTCTTGATGAAGCGCTCTGGCCAAAATTCTTCTGGAGGATGTGTAGGTGATGACCATACTTCCGGGGCGTTGTGTGCGAGGTATGATGGTGCGAGGACCAGATTGCCCTCTTTGAGTGTGTAGCCGTCTAATTCGATCGAGTTTCGTAGTTTGCGGACTACAAACACTGATGATCTTAGACGAAGACACTCAAAGTATACTGAGTTGAGTAATGGCAGCTTCTTCAGTGCCACAATGTCGACTTGCTTGGTGTCCTTATCGTAGACTGTAGCGACTTCCTCCTGAATTGTTTTGAAAATCTCTGGTCGACGGAGAATCTCAATGATAATCCAGGATGTCATCGGAATAGCATTCGAGTTGATACTCCAGATGAGACCCATTTGAAAAGAAGCCCTCCCATCAAGCCCAATGCCATATTTCTCCATGGCAACTTCTCTTTCACGAACAAGCTTGGATCCAAAGTTTGGTTCCCAATCAGGGTTTTGTTCGTGACAAACTCTCCAATCAAGATTTTGCCAACCTTGATCTAGATAGCCTTTGACGGTCTCCAAGCACTTGTCCCTAGCATTGGACCCCTTTCGACAGAGAAACTTGGGAATACCATAGAGCAAAGACATGAAATCTTCATCGTAATCCCAAAACAAATCTGCGAAGTTGGGATCAATGTCAAAGACCTTTCGACCAGCAAGAGTAATGGTAGAAGCTCGAAACATATGATGCTTCATAAACTCATCAATGCCAATCTCAATCGGCCTCTGAGTTGCAACAGCACTGAGCTCATCAATCATGGTATCGATGAACAGCTCTGTAAGAGCAGATACCGCATTGGCACCAATAAGGTGGGACTCGTAGATCTCATGAAACTTTCTCCAGATTCGATCTTCCTCACGAGTCTCGGTTAATGGTAGCCGTGACGATCCGGATATATCTTTTGCCACTAACGCAGCATCTTTGGCAGGAAGACGTTTGACTTTTTGAGCTACTCTGAGAGCAAACTCTTCGAATGTGAGTTCTTTTGAACATCGAAAGACTTGTTGGACATTTCTTGTTCCGTGGATGAGATAGGCGTGGACGTTGCCTAGACGCATACGGATGGGTTCACCATTGTCGACTTTCTGGCTGGGAAATGTTAGCTAAGCAGTATAAAAGAGACGAATGACCTACACAATGGAATTGAAGAATCCATGAGGATTTTTGATCAGACTGAGTGCTGAGCCAACCCCTGGTAGAACATATGGAAGTGTCGATGGCTCCTTTCCCTTGTATCGACGATCACGAAACCGCTGTATCGAATACCGAATCGTAGTAACGCAATGCGTAGAGAGCAATAACAATATCGCCACCAGGGCAATAATACTCGCCGAAGCGTTAAAGAAAGGAGCGTTCATCATATCGAAATCGAACATGTCCTTCAAAACTCTCGATTGCATTCTCAGAGAAGGCATGATCACAACGTGATAAAAAGAGATTGTCACTTGTGGATATCCGCTGTCAAACACCAGCCCGGATGTTATCATGCAAGGAATGCTTTTAGACTCCGTAAATAGATCTACTGTCTAGGCTACTGGCCAACAGGTTCATAATTACTGGGATACGGGATTCATGACTGTCAGCTCGGTGGACGTTATCCACACGCCGACCATTACGTGAGGCCAGGGTATCATCAGTGAAACGACTACTAAGTCTTCCCGGTAACTACTTTGCTTTACTCAGACTTTGGGATGCTTGTGATAGTGGTCTGCGCTTTGAATGGACAGGCTGGAGTTGGTGGCAAGTCGGTTAGATAGAGATCTACGCGAGCTTTGTTTATCTCGTGCCCCCAGGATGCCTTCACTCGTAGTCATCCCCTGCAGGCCGTTTAAACTCAAAATTACCTAAAGGCCTTTTATATCACAGTGACAAAAACGGATGCAGCGGCATTTTGGCCGTAGAAATGCTCACGGCAGACTTCCTACAATGGATAGAGGCGATTTGGAATCTCACCTAATTCCTCCACTGGCAACCAGGCTATTCTGTAAAGGTAGGAACCAAGGATGACTTTCTTACATAGCGGGTCAGTCTAATAAGATTTTGAATCGGTTTGTGGTAAAATCATAATTTGCCTGACACGTAGCAGCGAGATAGCGGGCCAAACACCAAGGATGATCGTGGCTTGCGGATCCCGTTTTAGACCCGGGATATTGCGGAGACAAAAAGTTAGTTCACGCTGCCTAAATGAAAGGATTCATTCTGGAACGCGTAGCATTGATGTGACCTCCACTCAAGCCCTGTAGCCCTACCTGCGACCCAAAACCTAACAACACCCGCTAAAACACGGCCTTGTCATGTGTATACCCTCTACGCTAAACTAGACTCTGCGCACACACCGCAGCTTGATCTTCTCAGGGTGCTTCACCTTGAGCAGGAAATTGAAACTAGACTGCTTCGCCTCTTCCATGAGGGCCCTGGACGCCGCCTCCTTGAGGTCGCCTTCTGCATCAGGCTCCACGGTGTAGTCCTTGAGGAGGCACGCCATGACGGCTACGAACTCTACCTGCGAGAATTTCTTGCCGGGGCAAACTCGTGGACCTGCAGCCCAGGGGAGGAAAGCGCCCGTAGGCATGGGAGCGAGCTTTTCGTCGGCGGTGATCCAGCGGCTGGGGAGCCATTGGAGCGCGTTTTCGCCCCATGAGGCGGAGGATGTGTGCAGGCCTGCTAGATTGACGCCGACAAAGGTATTTTTGGGGATCGTGTATGTTGTGCCGTTGACTTTGAGGGTTTGGTCTACGAGTGTTGTTTTAGGGACTGCCCTTGCTGCGCCGAATAATCGGAGTGTTTCGTGCTGGTGTTGTTAGTGGTGATCAATTGGCCTGGTGGCAGACGTACCATGATTGCGAGAACGCGCTTCAATTGAGGATAATATGTTTCGTAGTCAAGGTCCTTCAAGTCGACTCCAGCTGTGACTTGATCGACCTCTTCTGCTGCCCATTTCTGCCATTCGGGATTCGCTGCGAGCAGGATTGTCGCGTAAGCAAGAGTGTTGGACGTTGTTTCGTGGCCGGCCAGGTTATAGCTGAACAAATTGCCGTAAATCTCAGAGTCTGTCAAATGACGAGTCCCTTTGCCCTCTTTGTGCTGGTTCTCAGATGCTCGGACAAGAATACTCATGAGATTGTCCTTTTCTTCTTGCCCAGCATCCATGGCCTCGCGCTCTTCGGCGACCATCTCAGCCATGTACTGTCGAAAGTTGATGACTGCATCTTGAACTTGTTTGAACTTGGAGGGCAACATCCACGTGGGAAGATTGAGTGTCGCTGTAAAGACAGCAGTGAAGAGATTGCCGAGAATGAGACTGAGAGAATCCCGATACGTGAGGCTGTGATTCTCCAATGCACTCTCCAGACCGCTGCCGAAGGTGTAGCTTCTGCCGAACCCAGCGGCAGTGAGGACATGGAGAGCGAGAACCATGGTGTCGCTCTGAGGGTTCACGACGCCGCTCGGGTTTGACGCCCACATCTTAAGCATGTCGGTAGCCTGCCTCTTGGATTCATCCCAAACAAGCGCGCTGTTCCTCTCATTGAAGGGCGGCGTCGTGATCCTTCGATGTCGGACCCAGTCGTCTCCTTCAGTTGTCACGACATTGCGGCCAAAGATCTCTAGTGGCTTGTAGAGTGCCACTGCTTTCACAAAGTCCCTGCGACGGCGACAGAGATCGTCAGAAGCCTTTGCATTGCCCGTGAACACGCGGATCTGCTTTGAACTGACGATGATGAACGTATCGCCAATTCGTTCTTGAAGATCATGGATCTGTTCATAATTCCAGTCTCGACTATTGTATTCAACAAAGTTTCCAAGTCCAAATGGCAGAATCTTTCTTAGTAGAGGTTCCAAGAAGCTACTGCAAAGCAAATATGGAACATTCTAAAGGCATTAGCTACAGCGTATTTGGAGAGAAGCTGAGCTTACGGATGGATCAATTGGTGTGACGAGAACGGGAAGACCAATAGCTTTGGCTTTCCTGTAGTTGTAAAGTAGCTGCAATGTACTTAGGCCAATATACGCCAATAAGAGTCCGCCGATGGCGTAAAGAAGTGATATCATGTTGCCTGAAAGTCGTGATGATAATGAGGTCGAGGTTGGAGTAAGGACGAGAAGTGTTAAGTACACGGTTTACAGTGGGCTAGCGCTAAATTTAGTGCATACAAGCCACTGAAAGCACTGATTGTCGCTTGTTTCAGCACGAGTGCACCTAAAAGTTGCGTTACGAGAAACCTGCGGACCACTAGGGAGCAATTGTGCCAGTCATGGCACAACTGGCGTCAGCGCGGTTTCAAGTGCCAAGATTTCTCTTCAAGGCACTTCCCGATATTTTGTGTGATTCGCTGTCATGAAGCGTGTTGCGCTGCTACTTCATCTCGGAGATGCTGTCCGAAATGCTTTACGATATGGAGGATCTCATGAACTCGGCTTAATTCTGTGTAAACAATTCTACTTTGATATCACCAACAGCTCATAACCTTTTGCATCGGCTTGAACGCACTGAGCCTGAACAGTTCAGTCTCAGGGCGCTGCTTCAGAATGACAGGAAACCACCTAACCGGCCCAGACCAAGCAAGAAAAGAAATAACCCAAAAATACCCAGCAAGTCTCGCCAGGACCCGAGTGAACCTGCACCTCCAAAGTGGAAGAAACAAGTCACCAAACACATCCTCCAGCATCAGCCCAATCAACTGCGTACTGAAGAACTGGATTGCTCCGCTATGTTTTGCAGACACTGCGCTGCCCATATCGCTTGGGACATGGACCAAGCCAGATAATGCAAAAGCAAGGAGAATCTTTAAATATCGCGAAGGAAGCGAATAAGACTTGATGCGAAAGATGTTCTTGACAATCCACGTTGCAGTGCCGCGTAGATTATTCTGTAGCCCTTGGTGCCAAAACGTGCTGAAAAATTAGCGCTCGTCCACTAAAATACACTGGAAAACTTACGACCAGAATTGTCGGAGACAGTAAGACTCTGTCAATTCACCGAAAATCGGTCTCCAATCTTTGACAGCTTTCGGATTCATTGTTACCGATGCTGCAGAGGCGAGAGAGTAACCGCCTTGGATGAAGCAGAAAATTGAAACGACTGTTGTGACGGTTGCTATGTACCGAACTTGCAGCTCTACCAGTGAAACTTCGCTAACACGGCGAAGGATGGGCACGTAATTTGGAGCCATGTACTGCTGATTGAGGCTCAACTGCGTCGTGATGCACATTTTGTGAACAAAATAGCAGAGAAGGACTTTGAGAAGATTGATACACACAAATGGTGTAGCAGCAGGCACGTATGTTGGGTCTTGAGAGTCAAAGTGGTGAATATTTCTGATCTCCCAGGGCGTGCCCAAACCTCTCATCGAGGACGCAACTTCTTGTCCAAAGACATACCGCTTGCGAAATTCCGCAATTGTTGATTGAGGTTCTTGATCTTTCTTTTCACGATCCTCAGTGTATGCAATTTTTCGCACAATCATGCGCTCAAAATACGTCAATGAGATTTGCGGAAATGCAGAGATGATGGCTCTCGAGACCCATCCTGGCGGTTCGACAAAGTCTTCGAACGTAGCGAGCGCAATGAATGTCGAGATGAGAAAGATTATGAACCCAATTGGTCGAAGAATTGATGTGCGAGATGTGAAGCCCGCGATATAAATGAAGAAGAATTGCTGCGCTGTCGATATGACCAGCGGGTGAAGGTAGAGACGACAAGACATGGCTTCGCAGAACTGAGGGCATACAGAGCCTACTGAAGGACTGTAAGCTCTGCTGAAGGACTGTTTGACCTGCTAAAAGGCTGCTGGGCCTTGTGAGACTGTTGGCTCTAACCTTGGTATAGCTGATACTCGTACGAGAATTGCTGAGCTGTCACTGATGAAACGCCTGTACAGGCTTCATCGCTGTGAGCCATTTCATGACGTTCAACACCAGGCATCCCAGCACCAACTAACGCTGAACCGGAAACTGTTTCGACAAGACCCGGTTCTATTTTCTGAGATAAGCCGCAAGTGCCAGAGCAGCGCCATCCTTGCGTCGGACAATTGCAAAAAGCCACCCGTGAAAATCCCAACGGCAGAAGCTAGATCCTTTGATGCAACGGTAATCCCTACCCTTGTCTTGGCTAGATATCCGACGCATCCTTGCTCATCGTAAGCTAAGCACACGCCCTTGATGGATACGGCTGCATAATCTGTGGTGGTTGCTCTCTGACTTGATGAGTTTGCGGAGCCGACTTCCGCTACCAGGGGGGGCTTAGTTGTCATTGCTGCGCCCTTGATCTCGGGATGTCGCTGCTGGAAGAGAGGGACTTTGTCAAGGGTTTGAATGGGGGGCATGAGGATCTCCACTTGAGTATGACACGGGCGGACAGCTGAATACGACAGCGCTTACTCTTTCATGCTTGATTAGCTGAACGGAACTGGAAACAGAACTGGGTACATCCACTGTTGTTGAATGTGGAACTGGGACTGCTGTTTCCTCGGTCCTTTGTTGTTGAGATATCGGTATCTGAGCAATCCCCATGCAAGTCAAGTAACACTTCGCTCAAGCAAATCTGTACTCTGGCATAGGGTAGACTGAAAGGACTTTGCAATTATAATGGCTCTGAGCAACCTCACCATTGGGGTAGTCTGCTGCGTAGTGGTAGCCATCGTTGCCTTGGTCACTAGAAAGCAGCCTGATGCAAGAGAACCACCCTACGTCAAAGAGGCCATCCCATACTTCAGTCACATCTACGGACTGTTGAAGCATGGCTTGCGATACTTTGATCTCGTCAGGTAAGTCTTGAATCACTCTCGCCGACTGTCGCTAACCTCATCAGCGCCCAACAACCGCATCCAATCTTCACCATTGACATGTCCGGCCAAAAGAACTACATCGTGACATCTCCAGAACTTGTGCAAGCTGTTCAGCGCAATACGACTTCTCTTTCATTCAGTCCAGCTATGATCCCAGCTTTTCGTCGAATGATGGGATTCGACGAGGCGGGTATTGAACTCATCTTCCGCGATGCTCACACTGAGAACGGCATGTATGGTGAGATTCATAGAGTCCAAAAGGCCTCTTTGCTCCCGGGTACGGAGTCTCTTGATGAACTGTGCACGCTCATTCGTGCCAAACTGCTCAGTATCGTCAATGAACTTTCTTCAAGCCAGACAATTGATCTTTATGCATGGGTTCAGGATCTGTTCATGAGAACAAACAACTCTGCTTGCTTTGGAGAGAAGGATCCCTTCACCCTTGACCCATCCCTCAACTCAACATTTTGGTATGAATCCTCATCTCAGTTGCAAGAATTTTGGCTGACATCAACAGGGCATGGGAAGCTAACATCAAGGTACTCCTCCTTGGAGTCCCTTGGTTCTTGAGCCCCAAGAAGCACTCCACAGCGCAGAGGACTCGTAAAGAGCTCGTCGATGCATTCATAAAGTATCTCAACAACGACGGCCTGGATACTGCTTGCTCGTTCATTAAGGAGCTCTCAGGCTTGGGCATCCGACGAGGGCTGAGTAATGAGAACAATGCTCGTGCTCTGCTCGGCAGCATCCTTGCCATTGTCGGAAACACTATTCCCACGACATTCTGGCTGTTGATATCGATCTTCTCCAGGCCGGATCTGTTGAAAGAGATTCGATCGGAGCTTGAAGCTACCCTTGAAGATTCTTCGTCACGGACAATGTCTCTCGACTACAACACCATTCGTGAGAAGTGTACAGTCTTCATGTCAACTTATGATGAAGTCCTCCGAATGACTAGTGGCATCGCGACAGTGCGGTACACCAATGAAGACACTCTCATCCAGGATCGCTGGCTCTTGAAGAAAGGCGCTCAAGTCCAGATGCCAACAGCTTTCATCCACGCCGATCCAACGACCTGGGGTACAGACGCGGATGTCTTTGACCACACAAGATTCCTCAAGTCCAAGGTCCTCACCAAGGAGCAGAAGACCCGAAGGGCTGCCGCGTTCAGACCGTTTGGTGGTGGTAATACCCTCTGCCCTGGCCGTCACTTTGCTTCATATGAAGTCCTCACCTTTGCGGGAAGTGTTCTGCTTGGTTTTGATATGGCTCCAACGACCAAGTCCTTTGATGTTCCACAGATGGACAGGTCGAAGCTTCCTTTAACGTCTCTTAAGCCCGCTAGTGATATCAAGGTGGAGCTGTTGAGGAGGCCTGGTTGGGGAGAGGCTCGTTTTAGATAGAATAGGTGAGATCACGCCGTTCGATGTTCTATATAAACTGAGAGTGCTTCGCCAGAAGATTTCATTAACGGATTTTCTTCTTAAGTCATTTTACATCCGTGATTCATTCTTGGCTTCCTAAAGTTCGCCTCGCCTGTTCCTGATAAACATCCCGTGATATTGGCTAATCACTGTGGGGTAGCGGTAAGCCCTGAGCGATAGTAGAACCAGTGTTCTCTGGAGGGCTCACAGCCCGACCCAGGTCCAAATTCTGTGTATCTAATGAAGCCTCTGATGGACTCGAAATGCTTGATGTATTATTATAATCTTGCCAATAATAAAGCTGGCTGGTGCTCTGAATCGGTTTGTTTCATACTTTCTCAAGGTTCGCATTCTTTTGTCGTGCATCATCTTCACTTCTCCTATGAACTTCCCTTGTATAGAAAGATGTCTCTATAAGAAGTGCTACATTGGTGGGACTTTTGGCTGGTAGTGTTCTATCCCACGAAAGATAATCTATGAAACTGTCTGCGTCCGGGCAATCACAGACTGGCGTCCTTGTTGTTTGCAGGAGATGACTCACGAGCCATCATGTATGTGAAGAGATCACTTCTGTGGGTGATTCGGCAATCGATGATTATGATAGGGATCTCTTCAACTGTTTCCAAAATCTATGATTCTCATTAGCTTAAGTTCGGACGTGGTCCGCCTAAGATAACCTGGAATGTTAATTGGAGCATCTTATATGCCTCAAGGCCGGCCAAAGAGTCATAATCTAGGTTTTCCTCTTATTAGCCTTTAGCTGTAGCAATTGGTTAGTCATTTGGTATAATATCCAAGTTGTAAGCTAGATGTGTTATTTGCAGTTGAGACTTGTGGCTGAGAGCTTAACTCAGCGGACAGAACTTAGAATGTTACTTCAACTTCTGAACAGAGGGAGTTGATCCTATGTATAGTAACTGATGGGGCATGACGACGGTTCTCCCTACTCTTAGTCTCTTTAACAAACAATCATAGAAAGTAAACTTACTTGGATGAAGTGCTTCACCTTGATGAAAGGAGTCGAACAGGTTAGCTCCAAGGATTCCTGGTCTACCAGCGATCCGGCTTCTATCTACTTACAGTTTACCAGCATGAGCTCTCCAGAAATAGAACCTGGCTCTTCAGGATCTATATTTGACATAATCCTTTTTAAGAGCGTCTTCAGAAACTCGTCACTTTTACATGAGGAGGCTTTTTCCTCGTCACTATCTTCACGACTCGTATATATCCTCGTGTGAACCTTATCTCAGGTTAAGGGCAATAGTGTAAGTATAGGAGTCATGATGCTTTTCGCCATGAACCTACACGATACATGAAAGTTAAAGAAGGGCCGCAACAACATGAAAATTCCTTGTAACCTTTGCCGATAATATGTCCATAGAATCGTGCAAGCTCCGCAGATAGTGTCTACAGCACTTCTTTGCAGTCACAAGGGTTGATTCCGTGGATGTCTCAACCACCAAGCTTTCTTAATGCATTTTCTAGTGACTAAATGAGATTCAAAGTTAAGCATTCCAATATCGCTGCTGATTGACTTGTTTTCGGTCTTGAACCTCGCTCTATGCTGCCCCATTCTTGTTCATCCCTTCGTGGCCATCGTGTACCGTCCCCTTCAGCTACTGCTACATCGAACTGAATGGGTAAGGTAGTTTTGGAAGGAAGCGTTCACCTCACACACACGATCGCTGCCTCAGCAATCATGACGTTCAGGACAACTGTTCCTGCCCGAATGTAATGCGAAACTGGGTCACGTCATCTCAACGGGCAGTCATCGTAGAAGTCAATGGAATTGAGCAGGTACAGTAATGACGTTTCTCAGATCACGTCTTGCCAGAGCACATCATGTGAATAGCTTTGTGGTCGCTCCGAGACTCTGGGTTCTTTTGCTGGGCTACTTTCGGTGACTGTATTTCCCTTGATAGTTCATGATACACCGCTGCCTCGTTGGGCATGACGATTGACCTGCAACGTGCAAACTGACAATGAGACGCTGGGGAATTTGTGATTTGAATAGGTACTTGCCATCTGGGCAGGCCTGGAAGGTACCCCGTACGTTGTTATTGATGATAAACGATTATGAAGTTGACAGTTGCGAGTGCCCCATGATGTCCTTCCTAAGCAGCCATGTACGCGATGCTCCTGCTGTCTTTGCTCTCAGTCTCTTGGATCGATGGGTACTTAATATCCCCAAGTCCCCCGTCCTCCCGTTCTTCTTTTTCTTCTCTTCATCGACCATCAACCCAATGTTGTGAGCAACTCTGCCCTTGCATTTCGCCAAATCTTCCTCTACCTCTTTTCACCATATTAGCGGCTAACATGCTTTATTAATAGGTCCATCAGCCAAGAACGCCGCGTCCACCTCCGCCTCGCCCTCCTCAACGCCCACCGAGCCCAAGAACAAGCCCGACTCATCTGCGAGTCTGCCGCCCGTGGCCAAGCCACTTTGGTGCAGTGGCAGCGTGCCCTTGCCATTTGGCAGGAGGCCCAGGTCTGGATTGTGCGGCTCCGTCGGCTGCTGGCCAGCCTTTGAGCTGGTAAGTCAAAATGTTTCTTTGTCCATATTTCCTTTTCCCACATCACTGCCCTGCCAGCGAAGCTCTCTTAAGTAAGTTGAGTGGAGGCGCCAAGCGGCCCAGGACGACGATCGAGCACCTTTCCGTGGTGTCCTGGATAAGTAAGCCGAGATGGCTGAAACGAAGACTCGATCATTGCCCCAGTTGTTTTGAATGTTGATGATGGTGCTTGATATGCGTATGACGAATATGCCTTTGCCCATCATTTAGACCTTCGTTAGTTTTGAATAAGCTTTTCTCAATAGAGTTACACTTCTTTAAAACCCCATGACTCCTCTGCTTTCGGTGACCTTGTCGTTCTATAAAAGGGAAGCTTGTTCTCCGCTACGTTCTGTGGAACTCATCTCCTACACCTCGCCCAAAACGCATCTCCAAAACTTAGACTTCCAAATTTACCAACCGACCTAGAGATGGCCAGTAACAAAGGTTTCTGGAGTCACTTACCTCCCGTGATTCAAGTGGACATCATTCGTATCTTGCCAAGTGTCGGCGGGAAGTGCAGTCAGTTTGTAACCGTTTGCCAAGCCTGGCAAATAATCCTCGAACCGCTTAACTTTGCAGAGATCAGCCTGACAGTACTGCGCCTTATGGAATCCCGAGACATTTTATTCAGAAAGAGAAACCTCATCCGCTATATTTGGTTTCGTATAGAGCTAAAGGAGTATAATTGCATTCAATGCTGCAATGAAGACCCTGACTCGTGGGGCTTGGATGATATCGACAATCAGTTCATTATAGATGCATTTGACAGCCTGTTTACACTGCTGAGCGCATGGGAGCCTCGTGGTAATTTAGTACTTGATATTAGTGTCTATTCACCTAGTGATAATAAACACTGGTTCAAGTACCTAACTTTCCACTCGGACACCGATCAAGCCAAATGCCCGGCCGAATGCGAGCGAAACGACCCGGCTCATGGATGGGTTGACGGACGCCAGACCATGGCCCCTACCTGGATAGCTACCGAGCGTGTATTTGATGAGATTATGGGCGAGGGACCTTTCGACGAACCAGCCGAGATGGAATGGTGGAGGAGTCTCCCTCTGGCACCTATCGTCGGTAGCGTGCTCTTTCGCCAGCAAACTCGTAGACGATGGAAGCCAGTGACACTCGCGGGCATGCTGACACGTTTCCCGAATATCAAGGAACTTTGTTACGAGCCTTGGAGAGAATTGGACATGATTGAGATCCAAACCGACCGCTGTACGTACTTGGGAACTTAATTCAGTTCATATAGCTGCTGACTGACCTTACAGGGACTCAAAGTCTAATCGAATCCTTTTCCTCGACACAATTGTGCAAGCTGACCATATTCGAGAACTTCAACGAGTCTTACCGAGAAACATGGCACAGGATGACACGCTTCCCATGTCCCGCTGTCAGAGTTCCGAATCCCGCCGTAAGCCAAAAGCTTGCCCGCGCTAGCTTGCGTCTTAAAACACTATCCGCCTCTTTCATGGTCGACGCCGGTTACTTCTTCGCAGCGCGTCAACGCTCTTGGAGGTGGGACATGCTGACATCGCTTGCGCTGACATCAAGTACCCTCACTAACGACGCGAACCCCGTGGATATAAATATCATGCTCCAAAGCGCCGCAGCCGCAGCCCTCAAGATGCCAAGTCTGGATACAATAGAGATATGGAATGGTAGACGAGGTTTGGCAATGGTCTTTCGATACGAGAGGGATCGAGATTGTCAACCGGCGATCATCACCATACGAGGGACGTGGGAGTTTGAACTGGCGCCCGCGGTTAGACTAGCTTGGGATGCGGTCGCTCACGGGGGGGTAGTCGTGCAAAGGTCGTTGATCGATTTGGATAAAATACGAAGCCACGGGGATGCGATCCGCGAGTTGGGATTGTCTGCCGAGGTTGTTCGACCTGTCTCGCTACAACAAATCCTGATAGAAAATCGGCTTCAGGCATGAGACTATACGACAGCTTTCACAAGCGAAGTTCGCAACCAAAGCGACCGATCTACTCCCCTCGGTCCGGAAGAGCTATCGCTAGTAGAGGAGTCATGGCCACCTTTTTCGGGGGGTTCTTTTCTCGGCTGTCGATTGATTTCCTCGTACTCAGTTTCCAGTAAGGACTCCGCGCTAGAACCCATCGTAGACGCAAGTTTGGGTCCCGTGCTAGCAACTAAAGCCCGTTTGCGATTTTCCAACTGGGTCAAGATATGAGCTCTTACGGCTTTTATCTGTGAAACAAGACTGACTGTTAGGTCATTCATGTGGCCGTTCAGGCGCTCCGATAAAGTAGTTGCTGATGATAGAGCCTCTTCGGCTAATTCAAACTCCCTTCTGTTCTCACACGATCTTGCTAAACCACAAAGAAGCCGAAGAAGTAGATTCTCATCGAGGTCACTCGGGCTGGACGACCGAACATACGCGATTGCCCAAGTGAACAGCTTTATGGCAATTTCAGACTTTCCCATTGAAAGGTAAACGTCTGCACCACAGTAGCATATCGTAAAATATGCTTCAGCAAATTTCCCATGTATGCCGATATGGCTTTTTTCGATGTGTTGCCAGAGTAATTCTAGACACCGACTGAATAAATTGTAGAACCTGAAGACCTGACCTTTGTCGTGCAATGATAGAATGTGTTTAGAGAGACTATAAGTTGCTTGAATGAGCCAGGTGTCTCGGTCTTCCATCGTGGCAAGCCTCCACTGGCAGATGGAAGCATGAAGTGAGAACGATAGCAAGGTATGGTCATTTGCTTGCTTCTTGGTGGCGAGGAAGATTCGGCTTAGCTCATCGATAGTTTTGTTGAGTTTGATCTTGCTTTGGGCCAGAGCCTGCAACTGCTTCCATGGGCCCTGACTTCCAATATCTCCCATGTGAATCAGCTCTAGGTTGGATATAAGTGAGACGGGAATCGCGGAAGGTCCATATATTGAACAAAATGTTATAAGGAGAGCTGAGTCCTTGCTCTTCATCGAGGCTGATACATAAAGCGAATTGAGCATGCTAAAAAGAGATTCGTTTGCGCCGTCCCTGGTCAAATCCAAACCCCAGAGTCAATCTCAAACTGAGCAAGCTCCGGGTAATCGTTGGTGAAGTTTGCGGCAAATTCATCCAAGGGTATTATCCCCAGTTGATGGAGAACTCCCGCAAGCTCAAGAGCCAGAGGAAACCCATCAAGAAGCTTGGCCGTGCGGCTGGCTGAATTTTTTACTTCGAATAGTTAGCAACGAGCAAGGAAAAAGGAAAGTGTAGGCTTACCATCTGCCTCACGTTCCAGGTCGTTCTCGTAAGCTCTCCAAAGAAGAAGTGACTGAGATGCCCGAGCTTCAAGATGCTCGACAAGGATTTGTTTGAGCCGCAGAGCTGTTGCCGTAACTTGATTTGTCGAAATAGCGCATAGAGAACCATGATTCATGTCCAGAAATGGTCCTAAAAGGCGTTTGTTCGGGATAGGGCCATTAGCGTTATCGATCACAGTCAACCAGTTCTTACCAGGCGTTGTCCGAAGCCATTCTAGAACAAGCTGACGTGGCGGGGTCCTGTCTCTTCCCGCTCTAAATTCAGGATTGTGTTCATGAATACGGCTTGAGCAACTTGAAAAGGACTCCTCTATGCTCTCTTCCGAGGATGCATCGATCCATAAGATCGCAGAGAATTTTCCACCACGCTGTGCCACATACTCGCGAACCAGCTGTGTCTTGCCAGAGCCGGAAATGCCACACAGGACCACGCCTCTCCGCTGGTTTGTGGCCTCGAGACATTTGGCCATCTCCAAAAGTTCAGTTTCCCGTCCAAAGAAGCGGTCTGTAGTCGGTGGAAGGTCACATAAGATGGTACCGCAAAGGGTTGCCTCATTCGTCATGCTGGAGCTCGTCATTACTTTACCCGGGCCCAGTTCGTAAATGAGAGCTTTCGCATACGCTGCGGCCATGGCGGCAGCATAAGGCTGCCAGTCTTTGTTCTTGTGCTCGTCGGCATAGTCGCAAACGCCTCTGATCACACCAACAGGTATGCGATTCATCGTCCCTGCAGCTTCCATCTCTAGGCCGATCACCCCATAGCGATCCCTTATCTCATTACGCTTCAAGGTGTTTTTCGTTACTTTGTCTCCAGACCCGATAGAACCATACCATGTGCGAGTTCGCCTGTCGGTTGCCCGCTGCATCCTCTGGACAGGGCTGTCAACGCCATCGTCGCCGATGTCGTAAAAAACATCCTTATCCTGACCAGGGTCCGCAAACGTCCCTCTTGAGTGTTTTTTGTCTTTAACACTTTCATAGAATGGGATGAAGGCGTCAGTATCATCCGGTGCTTTGATCTTGATGTTGCCAATAGCTGATCTGGTGACTGTTTCTGTACTCGCCAGGACCCGGCCAGATCTCAGAAGCTGAAATCCCTTAGATGTCTCTTTCCCCAGATCGTACGCGACTAAGCCTGCACTATCTCCTTCAATTAATCCAACAAGGACATCGCCAAGCCGTATATCAATTGGTGGTGTCTTTTTCAGATTTGGGAGACCTGCCGCAACTCCAACGAGAAGGCCACACCAGAGATTGGTGAAGAACTTTTTGATTTGACTGGCAAGGGCAGCTGCTGAACCAGTTCCATATTCTTGACCGGCTGGCAAGGTTGCGATGATTATATTATGGCCGTTGATGTCGCCCGCCGAGAAGATATAGTCATCGCCTCGATTGACAGGGAATCGTCCATCATGGAGGTTGTCAAGCATATGAAGAGCTGCCTGAGCCTCGATTTCCAAGGGAGCAATCCATACTATAGTGTAAAGCGTAGGGTCAAGTTCTTTCATGCTGTGTCAGACTTGTCGACCTGATTGATAGAGGTTGGTGATGAATATGGATAGTAGACTTGTGATGGGCAAGCTTGAGAATCAGCTCGGTGAAAGGTCCATGTTCCCCGCGTTTATGCTGCGTCCTGACAGGCAGCCCTATCTGGACTTCTTAACCCTTGGCTTTGCATATGACCAATGAGATCTTCAATTTCATGCGGCTGACTAGGATGGAAAGTGACAGCACGTGATTCTCTTGCCTGAGAATCAACTCAGGCATACCGAAGAGGATGCTTATGAAGTGGGTTTGATTCAATCAGAATTTCAGAATACAGACCCCTCCGGGAGCAAGAAAACATCGTACCTTGATATAGGGTGTCAAAATAAACTCAGCAAAAGGTATTCTAAGTTTGTAATAAATTTATCCTAAACTTATGATAAGTTACCTAAGTCTTTTTGTCACTCAAGATCAAGGTCCTGAGTTTTCTTTCCTCCCCTAGAGACCTTAGCAAAAGTGACCAGAAGGATGAAACGAGATGCGGCCAGGGGCAGAGTCAGCTGCATCTTCAATTGAATGGCTAGGCGCCGGACCGAGTAAACCCGAATGGAAGACAAGAGGCAACAGGGAGGGGAAGTTCATAGCCTTGTCATCTCAACTCAAACACTGGCATTCCATATCTCTCTGTCGAAATGGACTCTAGCCACTATTACTGCCTTCGTGAGCCGGCGCATGAAATACGGCTGCTCGATCTTCTCCCGGCGACTGCCTCAGGGGACCTAATTGGCCGTGTACGACGATTTAGCATAGACAGTGCGCCTGCATTTGTTTCTGTTTCGCATGTCTGGGGAGAGAAGAAAGCAGACCGGGCTATGTCCCTTGAGTCAGGCTGTGGAGTAAAGAACCTACCGATTTCTCTCAATCTGGAGTCCTTTCTCGTCAACATGCTCTGTCATACACCTGAAACCCTGCCGCAAATCTGGGAATCCAATGAGAGGCTGTCGATGTGGATTGACATGATCTGCATCGATCAGCTGGACAATAATGAGAAGGCGTTGCAGATTCCGCTGATGCGAGATATCTACTCGAGAGCGAGGTTAGTGGTTGTGTGGATTCATGAATACGACAGCTATCTGCGTTACGCATTTCAGCATTTGCGTCGACTCAGTTCATATCAGCCGGACGAAGAGATCCCGTTTGACCCTATGGGCTGGGATGCGATTCGACGCCTGCTTGGTTGCGAGTGGTTTCATCGACGATGGGTGATTCAAGAATCCGTGCTTTCAAAGACGGCCATCTTTCTTTGCGGGTCAGACTCAATTTCCATGGATGATCTGTTTCGGGGCATCGACATGGCTGTGAAGTCGTTACTTGCACGGCCACGACCGTTGAAAAAGCTCAAGCGTGGCAACACGGGAGAAGTACGGCCTATCAGGGTGCTGAGAGAACTCAGGCAGGCACTTGAAACAGATCAGAATCAGTTTGGTCTTTTCTGGATGATGGAGCATCTTCGTTTTACCCGAGCGACTTTTGCTCACGATCAGGTCTATTCGCTACTGGGTGTTTGCAACCCCCGGGAGGCTGATGCAACTTCAGTTCATATGATCTTGAGCCTGAGGAGGTCTACAAGCGTTCAGCTATTTTACATACAGATATACATGGCAACTTGGAGTTTCTTGGCCTCTGCGCACCTGAGCAGCGCGATACCCTCTGCTCTGGATCACCTGGAAACCCAGTTTTGCGCCCTTTCGCGGGCCCGTCTTGGGTGCCAAACTGGCACTCACAGAGGATGAGGCGTTGCTTAGGTCTCAGTCATATCGACCACGAGGAGAGCTTTTTTAGTGCCTCTGAAGCAATTCCTTTCGACCCTTCATTTGAAGGGGAGCAGCTAACGGTCTCGGGAGCCTTGATTGATAGGATCAGTTCAATAGCTGATTTCTGTCCTCGCGAAAGAGCACCTGACTTCTCGGATGCCAACTCAAAACTGTACCAGCAGTATCTGGATTTCTGGATGGCTCCAGTGGATGAACCTGCACCGTATACAGATGCTGTCAGCCGGGCAGAAGCCTTCATCCGAACTTTGAGTTTAGATGGCATTTACCTGGAGCCCGTACCCTCGCCTGATGATATTCCAACAATTTTCTACAACTGGTGCAGTGGCTCAACATTGTGTAAGCGGCTAGAAACGTACGGGTTCAAGCCCAAAAGGAGTGGAACTGGACCCGGACAAAAGGCATTTATCAGAATGAAGCGTCTGGTATCCTGGGATCCATTCATCACTTCCAAAGGCTACATTGGCCTTGGCCGGGAGGGTGCTGCGATTGGTGATGAAATTCGGCTCATCGGGGGCTGCAGTACCCCTGTTCTACTGTCTCCTAGCACGGAGGGTCCGCTCAGATATGAAGTGAAGGGGGAAGTTTTCCTTGATGGGTTCATGTTCAAGGGGCAATTCGGGGAATCCATCCAACAGGACTCAAAAATCGAGCGAATTGTTCTCGTATAGTGGATGATGGATAGCTACCTAAATTTGGATCTGGGCATACTTCCAGTAACATAACGTTTCAAGGCCTGAAGATTGAAGAGATAGGTTGTTATTTGATCCAATTCAGAAACGTCCTGATGCAATGGTGTATTTCTAGGATAAGCTCAAATAGCTATATCACCACGGGGAGCTTATAATAACCTGTCCTTCTCGACTGGCAACAGCTTATGATCCTCCAACTTAAAATCTTAACTTCTCAGACTGCCTTTTAATCCCCCGTTGGTACTCACTCTCTAGCAATTACTCAACTTACTTGTCTATGGAGAGCATGGGTTTCATGCAGTGCGTCAAGGTATTTCTATCAGCCAATAGTGTACTGTTGAATTGAAGACTATACAAGCATAGTTACACTTTCCCAACGGTCCTTAGTTTGAAAGTCAAACGTATAACATCTTTTGATCTATGGCAAACATCACAGAAATACGAACTGATCCAGATTTGAGGCATATATCAAATCTAGTTCTCCGTACTATCCCCACAAACAAATGGCTCGAATTCATTCTTTCACTAGCTTCCCACGGATTCTCGGCATCTAGCTTGACTAAGTGTTTTATAATGCATGCGTAATCAATTATTCAGGAGTGACATTCAAGTCATCACCGAGATCGCCGCAGTCAGCGCGCCGCAATAAACCCCGCTTTTGCCGCATATCGTCTCCTCAGATAGTATAAAGCTTATGCCTCATCTCCTCAACTACATCTCGATATATCCATTACTTCATCTTAGATCTCACCAATCAACAACATGGCTGAACAACGACCCCCTTTCCCTCCTTACACCAGAGAGAGTGCTCACGTAAAAGTCAAAGCGGCTCAAGATGGGTGGAACACTCAGTAAGATCCCTCCACTCGAAAGCAAGCATTCTGACTCACATTCTCTTCAAGGGATCCAGCAAAGGTCAAGATGGCCTACACGCCTGACTCAATCTGGCGCAATCGCGATACTTTCGTCAAGGGCCGTGACCAAATTGAGAAATTCTTGACGGACAAATGGAGTCGAGAGCATGACTACAAATTGCGCAAGGAGCTCTTTGCTTTTGATGACAATAAGGTAAGTCACATTTCTCAGACGAAGCTCAAGCATCAAAATTCTCTTGAGTTTTCTGTATGGTCTCGTTCTGACGCTCGCAGATCGCCGTACAGTTCTGGTATGAGTTTCGTGATGATGATGGTCAGTGGTGGCGATGCTATGGACTTGAGGACTGGACCTTTGATGAGAATGGCTTGATGAAGAAGAGGCAGATGAGCGGGAACAATGTCAAAATCAGTGAGGAGGATCGCTGGTTTAAAGACGGCGTCGACGTAAACACTGTCGAAATTGGACCAGAGCACTGGTAGTCGCTCTTCTGACTCTGCTTGCGGGTCCCCGGCTGAGGCATTAACAATTAATAGAAATCTCCAGTCCATCTCTTTTTCGCTGAATAATAGTCTAAAATTCATTTCTTGCATAACGTCTATCACCGCTGCGGTAGAGTTAGGATGATCAGAGTTTGATAATGATAAGACATAACAGTCCTTGATATTCAATTGAGGCAGTTGGCATCCAATCACTAGTCAGGAATCCGTTTTGTTCTGGGAGGGGGTTGTTTCGGTGAGTTTGACAAGGGGCCGAGGGATGAAACGTAGGATCGACCAAGGTCTTGCATAGACGATCTTGAAACACGGCTAGGGGCAGGGGCATCATTCGATATTTATTCCCCATATGTATATATCTAACAACTTTCTTCATACTTTGTCGCAGACATCAACACCATCACCGAAATACACTGTTCAGATAGGTCATAATGAGAAGACCTACTTCCATCCACCTGGTCCTTTTCATGGCCTCGGTAGTCACCGCAGCCGATTCTACATGTGCTGTATGAAACTCGCTATGGTGTGATTCTCTAATACTGACGACGCGACAGATTGACTGCTTCCAAGGCCTCATCACAAATGGTCCTCCCGCTGGGTGTAAAGAGGCGACGAACTATCTCTGCTTCTGCACAATGCCTACCCTACAAGACAATTTTGTTCAATGTGCCGACAAGACTTGCGCCGATGACAAGGATGGGGCCATGACGTGGGCAAATGAGCTTTGCTCGAGTGAGTGCAGCGACTCATCGATGGAGACCATGCTGACGAAATTCAGAACTTGGAAAGCCTATTGATCTCGGAGGCTCTGAGGGATCTCCCAAGACTGATGAGACTACGGCTGTCGACGCCCCAACTACCAGCGCCAATGGCGAGGTGAAGCCGACCACTGAGGCTGGAAAGACGACAGATGAGGCGCCAACTACCACCACAGAAGTCAAGACAGAATCCAAGATTGCGGAGACGTCAAGCGACAAGACCTCCGAGGTCACTTCTGAGTCATCAGCTGATGAAACAACCGCAACCTCGATCAAGACAACAGTCAGCAAACCGAAAGAAACAAACGACGCATCGGGCAGTGCAGCTGAAGCGACGGCTGATCAGACTAGCGATGACTCTGTTGTCACGATTACGGGAACTGCCGATACCGCTACCACAACTCCGTCTCCAACCGACGGTTCCAACATCGCCAATTCTACAGGCCCCAACTTCTACGCTGCTGTTGGTGTTGCTGCCGCGTTTTGGCAATTACTGTAAAAGTGCACCGCTTGGTACAATTCCTTGGCATATTTTCAGTGGTACATAGATGAATAGAAGCCCTTGCATTGATCGCAATTATTTCCCCGAAGCAATTAATCTAGAGCCGCGTTCATGAAACATTCCGTGTTTGGCGTTGGAAAGGATTTTACGATCATTAGTCAATTCCTCAAGTAAATCATCCAATCTCGTCCCGCAAAATGCCATGAAAATGGAAGGATTCTTAGCTCAAGAAACAATTGGTAGAGCTTGGACATTTGGTTTAAATTACATGTTTGACACCAATGTTTTGAAACGCATTACGGGGCGGATTTCATGCATGGCGATCACCCGTTTTTCCAGCTGATGGTGTTTCAGCTTGTGATTCCCCAAATTGAACACGTGAGAATCTTTTGAGGCCATTTAATTGGAATTGTAACGTTTCCTCGAAATACAGGTGAATCTCTATTTAATTGGCTGTTCAATCGGTCAAGACTTCACACGGCAAACAAGTCCTGCATGAAGTTCTCGGCTCATTCTTTCGATAGTTCATTGTATTCATCAAAACTTGCTACCGTACATAAAGATAAACGCTGCAAGTCGGGTCATGCGCGTAACCTTAAAGCTGCTCCCTACAGGCAAATTCCAGAGCAATCATTCCCTCCCTTCTTAGGATCGCAGTCATCCGACGGGTTATCATAACAGTACAGACCCTTGGGACACTTCTCTCCGATGATTCCGCCGCAAGTGTGCGGTTTCTTGGGCGCACAGATACCAGGCTTGTCACAAGCCATGCCGCAGTCACCAGGAGTCCGAGGGTCATCAACACAGTGAGTGCCCTTCTTGCAGGGCGGAGGAGGCGTTGCGCGGAAGCCTCCACAGGCTTGATACTCGTTTTTAAAGTAACACATGCCTGAGCATTTGTTGATGTCTTTGCAGTTGGCGAGAATTGGCTTGCAGGTGGTGTCTTCAGGACACGGTGCGATCTTGCGACCGCATTCTCGGCCGGAGGATTGAGAGGCGGCAGCGAGGCCGATGGAAGCGGCAATGAGGATATTCTGAAACAACATTGTGAACTAATGGGAAGATTGAAATTGATGATCAATCAATATTCTTGCGGGGAAGTCGGCAGTTATAAGTTTCTAAATAAGCTTAATCAATTCAAATCAGCCTAGCATACCTAGGATTGATCCGTTCATTCACCCGCTTTACTTAACCGTGATTACAGTACCACAAGGAAATGAACGCCACCTCGTATAACTACTCTAATAGTACAAGCCATGACGCAGTACCATCATCACTGCCCTTGAGAAAACCTCAGCTGAAAAGGAATGCCGTGTGGTGATCCATGCCGAAGAGCTGATTTGCCAATTTTAGAACACGCGGTTTCAGGGCAAGACACCTCATTTTGGGCCGCTTTGCGCTATGATCTGCAAGGACCATTCCAGACCCGCCCATTTTTACGTTGAGCTTGACGCTGTATGCAGAAGAAGATGTAGATACGTAATAGATTCTCTGAGCTGAGAAGTTGATTGAAAGGAGGCAGGGGATCGATGCAACAGTCAGCTGATGGCTAGTCGGAAAGGATACCGTCTTGACACACCAGGTCAGCTTACTGGCTTGTCTAACGAGGCAATGTGGCAGTAATAAATGCCACCTATTGGGCCAACTTTCCTTTTAATACCGCTGTAAAATTACGGAGGATCGGAAGACGAAAGCGATAGTCCGATGCTACTTGAGATCCTCGCCAACATGAGTGAAACACTACATACTGAGAAGCTGTCCAAGATCACACAAGGAGTCACAAACACAAAACAATTTCATTCTATTTATCTATGCCATAAATGGAACCGTTTTACTTTATGTGCCTCCTGCTACCATAAGCCTGGTGAGCTTCGAAGTATTCTGACTCCAGTGGTAAGATCTCGAGGTCTCTTTCAAGGCCCATTATAAGAGAAAGTAAATATGGACTTATTCCTTCCCTGTACAAGATACAAGAGGATGGTGCCTGATTATTGCGAGAATCATCTTTCTTCATTCTTCGTGCTTGTTGCCTAAAGTATATTAGAGAATCAAGGTTCTGCCAATCCCCTGGCTCGCTATATCTGGTTTTGATATGATAAGCTTTGCCAGGTTTACCAAAACGTATAAAGCCAGCCAGTAGGAAGGCCTTCAGCGCAATTCGACTTATTATCCCTCGGCTTCAGAAGTTTTTTGACATGGGCATTGGCCAGTCCGCGGATTTGCTTTCCTAGCTCATTCACCCTAAGCACTTCCGTTATGATGGATGCCGGCTGTTGAGCTGTCTTCTCGCTGCTGTAGATTTTGGAGGACATTGATATCTCGGGGGCTTTTCTTGTTCGCTTTCAGTAGGCGGGCTGGGTCGTGGTTAAATTGAATGCAAACATCTTTCCCCTTGTCACTCAGATGCAGATTAGTGGCACAAGCAGTGCCACAGTTTTCACATAAGGCTAAATGTCGAGGGGTTTTCTTTTGCCAAATGTCGATGATTTTACCCACAGGGTGTCCTTGAGAAGAGGGAGGAGAGGATCGGCACGCCGCACCAGCAACTGTGTTCAGCGGTAATTACTCGAATTTGATGTTGAGCCACTCCGGAGACTCTTAGCCATTCAAGTCTCTAGATTCTCTCCTCCGCCCGACTTCTGAAAGATAGCACTAGATCCAGCCTTCTTTCGCCTCTGAAATTTGACGAAGTATTTCTATGCAGTAATTCGTTGTCATTGTGTCGCGAGTATTGCCGTATCGCACGAGAGGTTGATGACGAGTCCGTTAAAGCTCGCTGCTCCGTCGAGGTTTAACGGTTTTTATGGAATTTTGAGATCGAAACGTCGATTTTGCGACGCAGGTTTCCTGGTAGCGGTGTGTATCTGGCTAGGTGTCGCGTTTGTGGTGCTTTCGCAGACTCGCACATCTTTGGCGGACTGTGTTTTGTTGCGTGATGACGGCGATAATTTACTTCTTAATAGCTCTCTCAGATTTTTGCGTGACCAATTTTGCGGAGCAGAAGTTCGGTTGGGCCATCTCCGAGATTCCAGAGAATGACAGCGGTTTTTGGCTACTTGGGCTCCTTCCCCAGGCACTCTTCGCGTCCTCGTTGCCGATGCAATATCACGCTCCCAGTCAACGTCCCTGTGGTGAAAATATATTTACGTGGTAAACCTCAAAATAAAAATAGGCATGCTCGGTCTATTGATCCCTAGCCAGTCCTCTAAAGCCGTAGTCATATGAATGCATAGGATGGTGACTCCTTTGCGGTCGATTTAAGTTCAGCTTAGTGACTGAGGGCTGGGCAGTTGGGGCAGTATCTGGGATGGCCACTAAGATCTAACATGAGTACTACTTCTTCGGCATCGACTGTATCGACTGTATGGGTGCGTCACTCTGTATCATCTCTGTAACATGACCTTGTAAGCCTGCTGACAGTGTATTCCATCCCGTGTCTGTCCACGCTGCGATCAAGAGGGTGGCTGTCTCCGTCCTGACACCTATTAGAAGTTGCAATAGCTTTATAAGGTCCGGTATCTAAGACCCAAATGTCTGCCGACGGTTCACCATGCGCGCTGTGGCCCAATGGGCCACGGCATTCATGTATTTTTTGTCCTTTTTTGCAATTATGCTCAGGTTCGAAAGCTGTACTGATGGCATTTTCTGTCATCCTGGTGACTTGGAATTCTTACTTCTGTGCTATTGTTTGGCTTAAAATGGTAAGTCTTTGTCTAGCGACACTTTACCATGCTACTCATGACCCGATGGTCATGGCGAACATGGTGTTTTTTTTTGGGCTGTGTGATAAAACTCTATTCAAGGCCTGCGGTTCTGGGGCACTTCTGTAATCAAGACTAAGAAATCGCCGGATTGTTCGAAAGGCTATAGCTGCGTTTGCATGGTAAGATCTCTGTCTGGCGACGCTTCACCATGCTAGCCGTGGCCTGGCGGTCACGGTGAACATGTTTTTTTCCTCTCATGTCTTGGGATAAAACTCTATTTCACCGTTCCCAAGTTCGAAAACAGAACCACCATGTTTCCCGTTTGTCGTAACACAATCGACGGGTTCCAGGTTGAATGACGCTGTAAGTGATTGTCAGGCCACGCTTCAATACCATGGCCGAATGGTTACGGTAAACATATCTTTTCTTTTCTTTTTTGCCTTGGGCCTTGAAATGAAACTCTGTTTCATGGTTCTTCGGTTTGAGGACCATGCTATTGCTGTTACTTTGCTGTACTTGGTGTCATGAATTCATCTATAGGCTGAGTTATGCAATAAGTGCTTGTCTGGCGACGCTTCACCATGCACTGCTGTGGCCTGGTGGTCACAGCGCATGTTCTTTTTTTCTTCTGTAACTTTCTATCACCCTTTCAAATGAGCTCCATCCTTAGCCCTTCTGTTCGAGTCCCGCCTATATCTCTCTATCCCGTTCTTTTACACGTACCAATTACTAAACAGGGAACACGCAATTTCTGTTCAATGCTTGAAAGGCCAACGATAGTCTATTAGTCTTGTAGTGTAGTTACTTGAGAGCAGTAATAGGCCATTATTCTGCTTGTGTAAACAATTCACGTCTTGCTAGTGACCCAGTACTTCTTGTACTTTATCATTTCATTGCCATTTCACCAAGCATGCCGCTTCGGTGGAGACATGAAGTCGGAGTGGTGCCCGCTAGAGCCGTCTTCCGCCCGCGCTTGGCGATCTTCCCCACGATGTGAGTCACGTGAAACCGAAGATATCCAGCGCACCATTTTTTCTTCGACCACATCTGAACTCACTCCCTTTTAATTTCTCACCTTGCCAACTGACGAAATTTGCTCAGAGTTTTGTCGCGCGTAATGAACACCACTGTGCTGCTGGTCCTGTAAGCCACATGTGGCCCGTCACCTGCGCCCCTCTCCGTTCCTTCCCCTGCTGTCGCTCGTTTTCCCAGCTCTCAACGCAGGAAGGAGCAGATACCACAACGAAACAAAGCGCGCTCCACCGCCTTCCCCACGGCATGTTTGTCTATACCTTTATAAACCAAAAACGCAGACATCCTTTCAACAATTACCGGAGCGGTGGCTGGGTGGTTAAAGCATGGTGAAGCGTTAGCCAGACGTCGACACCAAAGTCCGCCGGTTCGACTCCGGTCCGTTCTGTCTGGGTGGGAGTTGCAGACACGTTAATTGTCCCCTGGGAACACTCGGGGGTTAATCTTGTTCGCCCAGCGTTCAGGGGGGATTAGTAGGCACGCCCAGTGCTTTGCGAACCTTTTTTTGCTGTGAATGGCTTCAGAAAGGGCGCAACCACAAGCAGAGGGTCCCCCCTTTTTGTTCTTGTGTAATTGACAAAAGTGATGTTGAATGGCTTGAGATATAGTCAGTCCGATTTTAGACCCTCTCAATGCCGAGTTGCGTTATCGTGGCGCTATTCTTTGACTCGATCCTCAATACCCCTAAACCTGGTGAGGCGGTTGATTAGACGAGCCAGATGCCAAGCAGAACACATATTTCGCCAATGGTTCGAAAATTCCAAGTTTCGCTTCAAATGCTTCTCAGGGAGTCAATCTCAATCATAGAAACGTCAAATAAGACATGAACACATCGTACATCGAGTCATGGATGCTTCAAGTTTCGTCCCTGGAACTACAGCCTACCAGCTTGGAACTTGACATGCTCCCAGCCAACTGCTCTCATGCCGCCACTTCAAGCTACAAGGGAAACTCTTATGCTTAAATTATCAGAATTGGCCCTCAAGTCAGTTGTTACTAGAGCAGCTTGCATTTCCTCTCCCTTGGTCAACGTGTGATACAGTTGTTCTTTGTAGCTCATGAAGCCATTAGGTTTCAGTAGTACGACTCATTTATGGAGAATCCGCGCACGTTAATACCAACCTATCCACCAAGAGTCACCTTTGCAGCTTGGAAGATTGAATGTGGCAGCAACTACCCGCAAACCAAGTTCACTTGGCAAAGCCACTCGACAACATACAAGCTCACAAGCATCGTTCTCAATTAAGCACAAGTGGAACTCCAATCCCAGTGTCACTTCTCGCATTATGTAGATAAATAATGTTTTCTCCTGTAAAGGTTCCATTGTGTAGCAATACCAGCTTTAGACCAACGGTGCATACTCATGCTCACTCAGTTGAGGCTGCGAAAAGACCACAGAATCATCAGCATATGCCATGAAGATTGATATGCCAAATGACTCAGTTAACTTGGGGACGACTGCGGCGTATAAGTTTATACTTCAGGCTGCAAACACAGATAATGGATGACAACATGATATCTTTTCTCCCGATTTAAGCTTTTACTGAAAGCCCCAGGGCATTGCAAAGGGAAGAGATCAAGAGGGACGGAGTATATCAAGGGATATAACCTCGAGTTAATGATGCAGTTAAAAACACGAGATCTAATCTCTAAGAAATAGTCGTTTATATACTAGCCTACACTAAAACAACTTATGCTAGACTATTGAACGACCGCGTCTATTCTAAGCGCAACCCCAATCTCCCCATCACCATCCCCACCCTCAACCGCGCCAAAGCCAAGCCAATCCCTCGTAAACAAATACGTCCAGGCCTATCAAATTGAATGCAATCCCGACCATCCGGGTCAATTGTTCCATTTCTGCACATCAATGACGTCTGTGGTAGGCAGTCAGCACTAGCTAGTCCATTCATCTCCCGTCTACGGAACACACGGCTCCAATTAACTTTCGGTAGTCAGCACGATGCCGCCTCACTGAGGGGAACATATAACATCTCACCATGCCCACTTCGTCTCAGACCAAATTTTCTATACTCAATTTCTTATAATGGCGCTTTTAAAGCCTCTTGTCCTTTTGGGACTACTGCAGTTTGTCAAAGCTGCGGCGACGAAATCTTCTGCCCCGAAGATAAGCTGGGGATGTCCGACTGGGATTCCCCCTGGTGTTGATTGTGGAAGTATCAAGGTCCCTCTTGCGTATCAGAGCGGTAATTCTACGTCTGCCAAGGGAAATGATACAGTTGATTTGGTTTTCACGCGCTTGAACCATACTGGCATAGGCGAGAAACGTGGTATTCTGTTCTTCAACACTGGTGGACCTGGTGCATCTGGTGCCGTCACGGTCGCTGGATCACCATACGTCCGGCAGCTCTCTTTCTCAGTTGAACTTCGAAATGCCTATGATATCATCGGCCTTGATCCCCGTGGTGTTGGTGTAAGCAGTCCTGTGAGATGCGATCCCAAGGTCTTCAACAAGAGGGTCAAGACTTTCGTTACTACGGATAAAGAGTACGATGCGTTGTTCAACTACAGTCGAAGTGTGGGTGAGAGCTGTGCTAAACTCACTGGTCCTCTCATCAAACATCTCGATTCCGTCCATGTTGCGAAGGACCATGAAATCGTGCGCAAAGCTCTGGGTGCTGAGGAATTCAACTATCTTGGCCTCTCATACGGTACACTCCTCGGTGCAACATATGCATCTCTATTCCCCAAATCCGTGGGCCGTATGGCTCTCGACGCAAACGTGGACCACTCTCAGTCCGAGATAGCAACTCTCCTCGCAGAAGCAACGGCCTACGAGACTGTCCTCGACCAATTCTTCAACTGGTGTGATAGGAACTCGACATGCGCGCTTCACGGGAAGAATGCCAGCCGCGTCTGGGATGAAACCCTCGCTCGCGCTGATTCCAAAGCCATTCCTGCACCTGGTTGCAAGGGGACATGTCGCTCTGACGTGACCGGTGAAGAAATTCGATACAACGCACAAGAGTTTCTTAGCTTTGTTGATCTAAACCTTGGGGGTGGGTCTAACTGGGTCGGTCTCGGAAATGCTATTCTTCAAGCCAGCAAAGGAAACGCCACTGCGCTGTCGACATCAACTCCCAATGACACGATTGTCGATGATCCGAGCGGATCTCCATACAGTTACCTTGCCATCGGATGTCAAGATTGGTTGCACAAGTCCAAGACGTCAGTAGACTTGCGTCAGAAGCTCACCAACGCTGTGACGTTTGCTCCAAGAACAAGGGGTGCCACGCAGACGTATTACTATGAGAGTACATGCATCGGTTGGCCTGCACCGTTGACAAATCCACAAGGACCTTTGGCAGCTGGTATCAAGAACGCCCCTACTATTCTGATTGCGGCTTCGGTGTATGATCCTGAGACGAGTCTTACCTGGGCTGAGGGGGTCAGAGAGCAGTTGACGCGTAGAGTGAGCATTACGAGGAATGGAGCTGGACATACGAGCCACTACCTGAAGGGTGATACTAGTAAGGCTATTGATAGGTATTTGGCCACTGGAAAGCTGCCTAAAGATGGTACAGTTTACAAGACTTGAGTTTCAGGCAGCGTCAGCTTTGATGTGTTGGTCAGATGGTATTAATAATGATGGATCTATGGTAATCGGATGTATTTACTTCTGCCATATCTCTTTAGCATCATGCTTCTACATATCTATCGTGATATACAGATACATGCAGCAACTATGTGACGACTGAGATCAACAATGTCCCGCCTATGCTTTTGTGGATTCAGACGAGATGCAAGTGCCTCTACTTGAGGCTGTTGCTATTAATAGCACCGAAGACTGCATGCCTCCACGACGTACGTATGTCGTTAGTCAAACTGCCTCCCAGACGAACTGGGCTAACCTGGGGGAGCCCTCCCTGCATCAGATCGCCCATCTAGCTCCTTAGTTCAGCCCTACACACTGGCGTCATCCTTGAGGCCGCTACAGTGAACTCTTGAAAGGCCGTCACAGTACGGAGCAAAAGTTTCACTTCATCGCCACGCTCATGTCCCTCAACAGAGAAGCGAAGGACCGAGCCGAGGTTCGTAGCACAAAGAAAACCCTTCGCAATCTCTTCAGTTCCAATCTCCGAGCGCATTTCAAAGCACGAATCACATCTTTGTAATGGAACCAGAAAATCTCAATCCGTGTAACAGAGGATCCACAGTCCGGCCTCGGTATCCCACCAACTCCGAGAAAAGCGGGTTTCAACTTTTCGCCGGCGCCGATGTGATTACGTGAGCGGCTGATGTGATCGCGTCGCACAGCAAGCAAATAGCTTCACTTATAGATCGGGAGGGTTGCCCCAAACCATTCCCTATACAGTCCCATCCATCAGATATCATCTTACACACCATCAATATGACAAAGTTCAAGGTCACAGTTACTTCCGACACCGTCTGCCCTTGGTGCTATGTCGGTCGCAGACAACTCCAGGCTGCCCAGCGTCTGTGGGAGCAGAAGTACCCCGACTCAAACGACACTTTCGACATCAGCTACAAGCCCTTCCAGCTAGCGCCTGATTGGGCCCGAGGTCCTGCGTCGAGCATCTCCAAAGAAAAGTTTTACCTCGAGAAATTCGGAAGAGACCGCGTGGTCAAGATGCACCAACATTTGAAGGGTGTCGGAGAATCCCTGGGAATCGACTTCAAGTTCGGAGGACAGACAGGAAATTCGAGAGATTCGCACCGACTGGTCCAGCTTGCCAAGAAGCACGGCCAGGATGCTGAGAGCAAGGCGCTCGATGGTCTCTTCGCTGCGTACTTTGAGAAGAACGACGACATTACCAGCTACGACACTTTGAGAAACGTGGCTGTCGAAGCAGGAATCCCCGAGGATGAGTTCCAGAAGGCTATTGTGGATAGCGACCAGGGTGGCCCAGAGGTTGACAAGCTTGCGGGCGAGGCGCGATACAGTGGTGTCAGTGGTGTACCCGACTTTGTTCTTCAGGACCGGTTCCGACTCAGTGGCGCCAACGATCCGTCGACATTTGTGAGCGTTTGGGAGAAGATCAAGGCGGCTGAGCTGTGATCGGATTGATCATTGGAGGGGATCAGATCAATCGCTTGGGGTGGTCAGATTGAAACAAGACTTCTGTGCGCTTCTCGAGAACATCATTCCAGAGGTGTTGGCCTTGAAAGCCAGGGACATAGAATAGTAATCCGATTTCCTGACTCGTCCACCAACTAGCCCTGTCCATATTGCCTGAGCCCAGTACTAGATACTCGTCGTCAACTAAAGTCATCTTGAAGTGACTGACGACAGGTTCGTCTTCTTGGTCGCGTCTGGCGTCGAGTTGCTTGTAGTAGAAGATCTCCAGCTTGCCGGGTGTAGGCGATTGCGCTTCGGGATCTGAGGATCGTGGCTGATTGACAAGAGCATTGTATCGCTGTATAAACTTGCGCAAACACCAGGATGTCGTTGTGCCAGCCGTGACTAGCTGCTCGATCAGCATCATACCCTTGCTGGTTCTGATCTGCACATCGACTCCACGCGCGAGCGCATCCAACAGACTCTCCACGACGGGCCAGGAGGTGACGTTTGGTGTGAGGATGGTGATCCGACGCTGTGCGTTGCTGAACAGTGTAAGTAGTGCTGCATTCAGAGGCGTCATTGGCGGATTTGTCTGCGATAGGAATGGGAAGAAGGAAAACCGAGGGTTCCGATGATGCGGTGAAGGGAGAAAGATGGTCGGAACTGGGCCACTGGCTGGGAAGTCAATGGACTGCGTTGCCGACGCTTCACTGTTGGCCTGTAGTTGATTTTGCGCTCTTTGATCGATTTGCAGATCTACTTGCGAGTAAGATTGTCGTGGGGGTTCATCATTGTGACCCCAAACGCGATCATAAAAGGCCAAAAGACGGTCAACAATGGCACCCTCGACCTCGACGCAACCTTCGAACCATCGCTCCCAGCTGACGTTACAGCTTGGGACCCAGGCCCTCTTTCCGTCGACGATCACAAACTTGGGGTGCATAACGCTTAGTGGTGTGAAGAAGATGCTCTTGACAGTAAGGTCAATATTGGCATTCTGTAGCAACTCCTGGTCGGGGAGGCCCAGCTTGGACCATTTCGACGCATCATAGACATATCCCTCTCGAGATGCAGGGTGGAAGAGCTTTTGGAACAGTCCAAATGATGAGAAGCCTATTGTAACACGCAGAGGTTCCTGGACGTTGGCTTCAATACGCGCCGTCGCAAGCTTCTCGAATGTGTCGCGGATGGCGTCCAGAGATGGTGAAGTAGCCCAGTAGCAGGTGATCAATTGAACCGAGTGTTTGGCGCTGAGAATGGCTGGTAGAAGAGCGCGCGTGTATATAGAGTGGCCTGTTCCGACGTATAATGATTTGGGTGAACTGGTGGTGATGAGGGAGTCGATATTATTGACGTAGTAGCTTGGAAAGTCATCTTGTTGCTCGTCGCGTCGCGATTGAAGGAGCTCTTTCCATGGCCGGACAAAAGATTGCGGGAACTCTGTCGCTTCCGCCATTATAAATACTTTTTATTAAGAGATAGAGTTAATTTTATGGTGTTAAGGTTAAGTTGTAAACGGGAAGATGAGATGAGAAGGTTGGCGGCCTAGGGAGAGAAAACTTAGGACCTCTATCCTATGTGACAGAATAACTTAGGTAGTTTAGCCTAAGATTAGGGGATTCTCTACTGGATTTATTTTGGCATTCTCCTCTAAAGTCTTATATTTTCTTGCTCCCTAGGGGCGCAGCTGATGACGGGGAGAGCTTTGCTTTGACGATGCCAAGCAATCCACTTTATACAAGGTTGAAGAATCCGGGGGAATTATCCAGTAGAGCTAGATTTAAGGTACAACTGTGATCAAAACGCGAATAAAGGTCCAGCTATTCAAGATGTGTAAGTAAATAAGACAATGTGTAGAGTTCAATGGTTCAAAGTTGACGCGCTGTTCCGCAACTTTCAGCGGGCTCATTCACCAGTTCCAACGGCAAACAGCATCAATCAATGCACAGCAAACACATGCCAGCACGACGAACAGCGCAGTAAAGATAAAATCAACTGAAACAAACAAAATACATCATTAAGCAAACGACACATTCAATTGACACTCATCTCCATGAACCGCGGCTTTAGTAATCTCCACGACTCGCTCACCGCCTTCAAGCTCCCCGGCAGAATCCCCCACCACGGACCGACACCTCCTATCTTCCCATGGCGCACCAACAGACTTTCCATCACCCAAACCCAATCACCCTCAAATCGCGACCATGTTGTCAGGTGTTCTGGTCTTCAATCAAAAGGGCGAGAACCTTATCTTCCGCGCCTTCCGGAACGACTGTCGTCCTCGCCTCGCAGACGTCTTTCGCATCCAGGTCATCTCCAACGCTCAAGTTCGATCGCCAATCCTCACCCTCGGAAGCACAACGTTCAGCCATGTCAAGCATGAGAATATCTACCTGGTCGCTATCACAAAGAGCAATGCCAATGCTGCTCTCGTGTTTGAGTTTCTCTACAGGCTGATCCAGCTCGGCAAGGGTTATTTTGGCAAGTTTGATGAGGAGGCTGTCAAGAATAACTTTGTCTTGGTATATGAGCTCCTAGACGGTATGTTTCTCTATGGCCACTCTGCAATGCAACGGCGCTGACATTCTTAGAAATTATCGACTTTGGATACCCTCAAAATACAGAAACCGACACCCTCAAGATGTACATCACCACCGAAGGCGTCAAGTCCGAGGCCCGCTCCGAAAACACATCCAAGATCACGATGCAAGCCACCGGAGCCCTCTCCTGGCGCAAGGCAGACGTAAAGTACCGTAAGAATGAGGCTTTCGTCGACGTGATTGAGGACGTCAACCTGCTCATGTCCGCCACCGGCGCTGTCCTGCGCGCAGATGTTACGGGCCAGATTATTATGCGCGCTTACCTTTCCGGCACGCCCGAGTGCAAATTTGGCCTCAACGATCGTCTACTTCTCGATAACGACGGCTTGCTGAGCCTCCCGAGCGGAAATAAGATGGGTACAAAGGCGACAAAAGCAGCAGCTGGTAGTGTCACTCTTGAGGATTGCCAATTCCACCAGTGTGTTAAGCTGGGTAAATTCGACGCCGACCGTATCATTAGCTTTGTTCCTCCCGATGGTGAATTCGAGCTTATGCGATACCGCGCCACTGAGAACGTCAACCTTCCCTTCAAAGTGCACGCCATCGTCAACGAAGTCGGTCGCTCAAAGGTGGAATACAGTATCGGTGTCAAGGCCAACTTCGGCTCCAAGCTCTTCGCCACAAACGTGGTCGTCAAGATCCCCACGCCTCTGAACACCGCAAAGATCACCGAGCGCTGCACGCAGGGCAAGGCCAAGTACGAGCCTAGCGAGAACAACATCGTGTGGAAGATTGGTCGCTTCACCGGTCAGAGCGAGTACGTCCTCAGCGCCGAGGCTATCTTGACAAGCATGACGAACCAGCGCGCGTGGAGTCGACCACCGCTGAGCATGAACTTTAGCTTGCTCATGTTTACGAGTTCGGGACTGTTGGTACGATATCTTAAGGTGTTTGAGAAGAGTAATTATTCGAGCGTCAAGTGGGTGCGGTACATGACGAGAGCAGGATCATACGAAATAAGGTGAGTTCTCTTATCCTGATTGACAAAGCACAGCTGACAAGACAGATTTTAAATGCATATAAGTGGTAGAACATGTACGGCGTTATGGTATATCCCGGCAAAAGTCGAGCGGGCGGTTTCTTTAGCATCAAACCATTATCCTATTTCTGTCCCTTCGTGATCACTCATCTTCAACTACCAAGACCCTGACACCTTGAAACTTTCCTCTATCTTCGCCCTCTTGTTGACTCTTGATCGCAGTATCGATCAAGCATGCGAAGATGTACGATGGATGTTCCTCCTCCCACCCCAGCGCCGAAAGGTTCCGCGCTTCGACGTAGCGTCTCGAGACTGCATGCACGATATCCCCAGGTCTCTCCTGATCATCCGTATTCTTCGTCCGCAGGCCTTTCCAAAGAGCATCTGGTCTGCGTATCTCGCTCATCTTGACGTTCTGTCTACCGCACTGCTTACACCTCCCTGTGCACTCATCCACAAGGTACAACACCTCCAGGCCCTTCTGGATCGTGCAAGCGAAGAATGCAACCTCTTCAAGCCCTAGCTCGCCGTACAACCCTGTCGCCCACGTTTCGGAAACGTCGATTGCGACCTTGTTCGCATTCTGTAATGCCGTGGCTATTTCCGGTGACCATTGGTTCTCGAGGATGTCTTTGATTGGCGGTGGTACGAGGAGCGTTTCTGTAGCGAGGTCGTTGTGGTCGGATGGCTCCTCTCGGAAGCGAAGCATGAGAACGTCGGATGCAGGGATGGAGACCATATGAGCTCTGCCGGGCAGATGGATCTCGTTCATATCCTGCCTTGATTCTATTTCTCTGACGGTTTGTTCGGCGAGACGGCTGATCAGCCTCGAGGTGGCTGTTGCGTGGTACACACTTGGGTCGAATGCGGCCTTTGACCTGACATTCTCGAGTCGGTCGAGGAATACCATCTTTTTGTAGTTGTCGAGCTTGGCTTCTCCTGCTTTATCCTTCCTCTGCGTCTCGAAAGCTCTTTCAGCACGCTCGTCGCCCTTCCATGAAGGAAAGCAAACGTCAAAGATGTGCATAGCTGGTCCGGGGTGCGTGTAAGTCTGCCATATCTTCATCTGCAACTCCAGCGGGAGATTCCCAAAGTGCTTGAAAGCCATTTCGATGCACAACTATGTAAAGCTCGCGGGGAGCAATTGTCTACATTCATCCTATATAAGAGCATCTCGTTCTATTTGTATTTGGCGGTGTTCTGACCACCAACCGGTGTATATCACGTCAGCCAGTCTCAGCGCTAACAGAGTAAATGATATGAATGGGCAGTAATGTATTAAGGCTGATCTGAGATTTTGAGTCTTGACAAATGAAGCCGTCAAATACAAATACTGTACGAAAATATTACGTGTGCCGAGGATATTTGTGCTTGGTACCCTACACGCTGAGACTGAGATGTTGGATCGTGAGATGAGATGTCAGCAACTTCAATCTTATCAGCGCTTACTACCAAGTGTGTTGGTGACACGTATTTGTATTGTGTCGCTCTTGGCTGCTCCGTCATCACAACGTATCACAGTGCTGTCAAGATCTGAGGGACCTGGGAATGTCGCAGCAGCCTTGTTCCTGTCACTCGTCTCCAGAGTGGTCAAGCTACGTTCCTCTTCTTCGAATGACCGAGTTTGTGCTTCCTCCTCGTACTTCGAAAGTTGTGTAAGTCGTCCAGCCATGCCTCCTACACCGTGAATATGCAGGTGAGATCGATACAGCCCACGAGCGATGGTCCTCCAGAGCGTAGACCTCCAGGTCCTTGAAAGCTGCTGAGGCTGTCGAGAGACCTTAACTGGCTTTGTATGTTCCACCGGCCCTTATTCTTGGTGTTTCGACTAACTTGATCGTCTTCTATCTCTGATTCAACCTTATTTGCCTCTTGTCAAGTGGTGATTTCCTTGGCTCCAGGCCAAAGTGACACCCTCAGTCAGTCTTGCATAAGTTCCATATTGGTCCTCAGGATCGGCAAGGTTCGTTTGAAGTCGACTACCCAATGCTTGGGAGTATAGGAGTGACTGTGCAGCAATAGTTAGGTACCAAGTCACAGCTGCCGAGACATCGCGTGTCTCTGGCTTGTAGCAATAGAGACGGCGAGTGAGTGTTCTTAACACCTTCCTGATCCGGTCCGCCAACGTCTCAAGTACCCGGATGTGTTAGTCAACATAGACGGCGCGAGGTCTGCAGGACGAGCTCGTGAATACGTTTGCGACTTGCCAAATACATCACTCAGAGAATGATCTGGGGACCATGAACTTGTCCGTTTGATCTTGTAGTCGATCTTTCTCCAGCTCTACTGATTGTCAAGGCCAGAGTCGACTGCTTCCTGCCAGTGTCACTACCTCGAATGACAACAAATTCGTTGACGAGTCCTATCAGCCTCTGAGGAACAGAGAAGCTGTCGGGAGGCACAGCGGTACTGGAGCGGCAGTTGCAGAATATCCTTGTCTCGATGATCAGACTTCGCTTGGACGTCCCCGGGGAGCCGGAGGTGGGATCCGGTGGGAGGGTGACGTGGAGTGTCACTCGCAGCAGCATAGAATACGATAATACCCTTGTATGGTGGATAAATAGCTCTTGCGGCGCTGTCCAGGAGCTATGTTTCCCTGATGTTTGAGCTTGTGTGAGGATGTGGTGTTGAGACAACCTGTTACAACGTGGTCGGAGGAACTCAGCCATTGGCGAACATCAGACCATTCCTCGGAACCTCGAGTATCCTCAAATAACTAATCACGATCCTGCGATCCTCGCAATCGCGTGGTTGGTGTTCTAGAATTGCGGTTGTGTATCGTGGCCATGAGGCTGGATGTGATACAGACGGTAGCAATATTCAGCCTCAGCAACTAGCTCTACGCCCTTAATCCAACTCGTTAAGAAGTAATATCCACTGATCACCGATACTATCTCTATACCTTCCTGTTTTTATCATTGCGTGATCCATTCGCATAGACCTCGTATAGGACTACACTTCTGAACTCCGTTCTAGACCAGACACTTAGCAAGACCAACGTCATAAGGCATGCAACTCCATTTTTTATATTCTCCGACGGATGCTTAGTCTCGATATATAAGCGCTGACTAGTTATCCCTTCTATCTATCTACCAAAACAGTTCCGCACCCCCGAAGAGATGTATCTTCCAGCCACGGAATAATGGCCTCAAAGACAAAACCCTGACCGCACCTATATCGGGATTCGATCTGCTTGATTGGCCGTGTCTTCGGCTATAAACCCACGCTGATACAGAAATTCCCGTGCCCCAACCAACATGGTCAGGGCAACACAACCACGAGAAAGCCATGTGTTTAGTGAGACCTGAGTAAGCCCCCCTAGACTCCAGAGCTTCTAGATCTTGCTAGCTTCCGCCCAAAGCTACGACTTTGAACGAATCTTGCTTTTCCGCGGGATATAGTTACATCGGCTGTTAATTAACCCGCCAAGAATCGTACCATTCTAAAATAATAAGTCAAGGGTTGGGGGAGCAATTGCTCCTGGTAGGTGATGAACCCGAGAAATGTTAAACGCCACGAGATTTCCACGAGGATCGCCGTGTGAAACTAGCCAATTTAATTTAGTTAGTGGTCGTGTCACTCTTGGGTCTTGGGCATCAATGGGGTCATTTCGTCGATAGAGTTGATCACTCCTATTTGCGGAAAACCCTCGCGTCTAACTCTCAACGCCGAACAAACTGGGCCATTAGTCTCGCTTACAGCTCTCATGAATTAAGATTCGTCGCACCATTACTGTTTAAGCAATGTTCCACCGTTCGCCGGAAGCCATTCCCTCTGGTCTAATTGGTTGTGCTGGTCAGTGCTGAAAAACAGTGCCATGCCTCCTTCAGCCCTATGGGTTGGTTTTGTATAAGCGACGGTCGGGACCCTGCAGTTTGGCCTGGCTCGTGATACGATTGAGGAAAGCATAAAGAGGCCCTCTCGTCTCTGTTTTAGTTTGTCTGGGGTTGAGTGTTGTTAGGCATTAAGTGGTTCATCAATCAGTGGTCTCCTGTTTGCACGTGTTGATAGCAGTCCATCCTTGGCCGTGGTTCTTATACATAAGACTTCCATCTTCTTCAATGGATGGCCTTCTGTTACGCTCTTCTATTATTACTCATCGGATGGAAACATTACTGGTCACATCGATCACGCATACATCTCGTCTAGGCCTGCATATCCTTTCTGTCTTGACCAATAACGGCCTACATAGACTGTGATATCATTCACCAGCACCTCGCTCCCAAGTCCAGCCTGATCCTGCTCTGCTCTGCACTGCACTGCTCTACAGATCACGTCACCTTGCTTCTTCCAGCAACACCCACTCTCGCCTCCCGATCACGCAGCCAGATCTCTTCTACTCGATCGTATTCCTTAGCAGCTGAAGCACCCTCCCGAGACATACATACATGTGTACCACAGACAATGTGTATCGCCCACTACCTCCACTACCACCATGTGCCCCCTTGTTCCCGCCCAACAGGCCTGAACTACTACTACTCGTATTGCGCGGCTGCTTACTACGATCCCGTCACCAGCCGACCCCTCGCACCGTGTGGCAGCGTCTCGAACAGCTCTCCCCGCGGAGATCCCAACGACCCATGTACCATGAGCCAGTGTCTAATCGATCCGGGCTGTCGCTCTGGAGCATGTCGACTCGCTGATCTTAACGGCCAGTGGAAGTGCTGCATGTGTGGGAGGCGGGAGAACTTTGACTACCAGTGCTTCAATGCTCGATCTGCAGATGTAAGGATGTACTGCACGCACCAGATTTGCGAGAACTGCACAGCCGACGAAACTTGACGAGGCGAGACCTTGGGGCCGATATTCTTCGGCCCTCTTCATGGGATTTGAGTTGCAGCTGATGTCTCAGCTGCATATAGTCCGACGCTGTGGATGTCTGCAGGTGTAGCCCAGGAAGCCACATGTGCGAATTCATGCAGGCTACAGCTCATGGCGTATCCATTCCGGCAGGTCTATTATTATCACCTTTATTGTTGTTTTTGCTTTGCTGACTACATGCAGGTTTGATCGTCATGTCGCCAATCTCGGTGATTCGCGAGAGACCAAGCATCAACGAACTTCTGCAGAAGAGAACAGATCATGGGATCAAGGACGATTGAGTAACACTTTTCGGCACGAGTATCAATAGCCGATTGAGGTTTCACAGTACGGTACATTCCGAGGTCGCCTTGTCATGTCATGACTGATGAGATACTTTCTCCTCTTACGATACATCACAAACTCGCGGTCATGGTGGAATCACACTCATCAGCTATACTACGACCCCCAAGCCGACTTGCCATACTTTCCGAGCTCCTAACTCCGCCCGCCTGGCACCGATACTCATGAGTCTCTCGAGATCTTTACAGCCATGTCCGCCCTCGGGTTCTATCGCGGTTGGAGTTGCGCTGGTGGCATCTTGATGAAAGGGCAAGGAGAGCCGGTTGAGAAATAGATCGGGAAACAAAGCTAGAAGATATTGAGATACATAAAACCCATTATCTCTTGAGCTTTCTCCTACGAGACGTGAGATGCAGTCGCCATCGCAACAAAGCAATGTCAGCAGCTACTACATGTCCAAGTCGAAAACTCGTACAGAAACTCAAACATCATGTGCCATCGAATCACTTTCCGTCTCGCATGCGAGCATGTCTCAACGCACATAAGTTACTGTCCAGTCGGCCTCTCTCACCGCCGCCCCTGCAGCAACACGACCAAGCAGACCGTCCCATACCCTCCGCCGTCGGGCTACACGCTGCCCAAGTGTCCACTCGCCGACTGCCCCTTTGAGGCCAAGAATCAGGCCTGGGACTGCTGCTGGTGCGGCAAGACGTGGAATGTCGGTGGGCGGTGCAGTTGTGTCATGATTGGCGAGGGGGGCACGTATCGGTGCGAGCATATCTGCTGCAAGTCGTGTATTGCCTCTAGAGATTATTTCTCCTAACTTGGTATGCGATGCGAGGAGGAAGATACCCTTGGGATGGTGGATCATGAGTCGTTTCTAGAACAAGGTCGTTTCGTTGGAGATAGTTAGTTGTCAACACGTTTACCACTCTACATACTCTCATATCTCCGCCCAAGTGAGACTTTCTTGTCATGTTCACGTCACCATCTCCTCAACGATGCCCCGTCTGCTCCCATCCTCAAGTCAACAAGCATTATCCCAGTCAATCAGTTCATATCCGCGTCAACTCAGAGACATGCCTCGTGACCATTTGCTTCTCGTCAAGTCCTCCCGAGGCTGACATGTTCTGTTTCACCAGATCACATCGGCCTGCATTAGACCACCAGGGGTCTAAATCGAGATGTGAACAAGGACGGATGGGATGCCTCGATCGCGCTGGGCTCGTAGAAACACAAGATCCTGTGCGTTTTTGTGGGCTGTAGGTGTGAATGTGCTCTCCCTTCGACCGAGTAGTCTGTGCCAAGGTCTCCCAGCCAGACCAACCTCTCCTATTACCAATAGATATCCGGTACACTCGAACATCGTGCTCTTACACCAAGACCGTCGTCACTCTCATCCACACCAGATCAGTAATCGTAAAACCAGAGCACCGGGTTCATCACATCTCATCACCATCGATCTCACAATCTCAATGCTGTGCGACCACACTATGCTCCTCTACGACAGCCTCGCTACCAGGCTCTCACCTGTGGCGTCCTATAAATGACCTCGAGCCCCGTTACACAGGACCCATCAGATCACACCCCGAGACATTGGGCCATGAAATTTTTCATGTCTCTCTCTGCCTCATCGGAGACTTGATCATGGAATGCAACGCACACTCCCGATGATGCTGCACTCACTCGAGGACACAATCGATGGGGCTGCGCCGCTGCAGACGCCTCAGCCCAGAGCGTGCAAATTGTATGGATGGACTCCAGATGTGCATCTCTTGGTCTCTGAGTATGAGAATTGCTTCGCTGATGGGGAGGAACTAGGCCTGCGGTTCCAAAGAGGTCGATCTGTCCAAGGTAGTCAGTCTGGTCGGCTGGCGTATAAATAGTCCCCAAGATGAAGCTATCAGACCAGGAAGAAATCCTCAGAATAACTGCTTCTCCTGCTTCTATTCTCAGGAACAAAAGACAGACAGTCACAATGTGTCACGGACATCCTCGACACCATCCCTGCGCCCACACATCCATCAACTGGCACTACTGCCCGTCGGCGCTCATCGATCTCGAGACGGGTTATGAGACGCCGTGCAGCAACATATCGTTCGCGGCGGCCCAGCCCACGACGTCCGACTGCCCGCTCCAGAACTGCGAGTTCAAGAGCAAAGGCGGAAGCTGGACGTGCTGCTCGTGCCAGCAGGGTCCAAACACTCAAGGATGGTGCACGATGCCTATGAGCAGAATGGCCATGAACCCCGAGTCGTTCTCGGTCGAGTCAGTTGAGACAACCTGTGATCATGGCTGCTGCAGCAAGTGTGTTCAATACGGTAAGTACCCTAACTATATCTTTGGTTGTTACGGATATAGAACTGACTGACACATTCAGGCTCGAGCCGTGATGCTTCGCCTGAGATGACCTTTTCTGAGATGCGCAAGGGGTCAGCGTCGCGCAAGTTCGGGTACAGCAGCGCCACCAAATCTCATCGTCGCGGATCAGCCTTTTCGCTTCCTGCGTCCGGGGAAGAGTCTACGCCGTCGCCGTCAACGTCAAAGTCGAGTTCCGCAAGCTCGGGATATAAGGTTGGGATGGAGTACACGTCGAGCAAGGCCAAGTCGAGCAAGAAGAGACACAAGAGCAAGCGATGAGTGGTTCTGGCACTGGTAGAGGGAGTGATATGCATACACGAGTGGTATTTTTGTGTGTGCGCATCTGGTGGTTGACTGTCATTATTTTGTATTTCTGTATCAGCAGAGCGTCGTGTATCAGTCTCGGCAGCTTATTACATACGATAGACGTGGGTTTCACTCTTTTTATCACCAGCTCATCTATCCTCACTTGAACATGCTATCACATCGTGATCAAGTCAGATATCTCTCTCTTTCGTTGTCCTCAATCTCAGCTCCGCTCACACAAAGTCGAATAAATAAACTTTCAGGCCAAGCCACAGCCCATGCCCGAATCAGTCCACCCTGCGGCCCGAGATGAGATGCGTCCAAGCGAGGGGAAGCTATCGGCTCTTTTCGTCCCCTCCCACATCGGAAGAGCCAAAGGCCACGTGCGAAAGAAGCATCCGGTTCCCGTCATGCACCGTTTATCGTTCCTTCGTTCGGTCGGGGCTCTGATGATGAAGGAACTGAGACGAGACGAGGCGAGACAAGGATTGAGGATGATCTGCAAAAGTCTCTTTGGCTTTTGGGCTGAAACATGAGTCGACGGGTCTGGCGATACGCTAGATTGAGATGGCATTTGAGGCCCGACAATCAATTATCAAGTCGGAATCGTCGGCGGTCTTTACGACTTTTAACTTCTGAAGAGATGTCGACAAGATACTTGATTCAGCTATGATCGTCGGGTTCAATTCCTCCATCTTGAAGCATCATCACTCATATCCACATGATTATGATGCATGGATAATTAATGTCAACACCAAAATAGTCAACGCCACATCAATCAATCAAGAGTCCTAAACAAGTGCCATTCATTTAGTCAACGGCACCTCCGACGACGCCTCAGACCGACCGAGATGAATCTGGATCTCAAATCTTCAACTAATTGAATCCTCGGATCTCGAACCGACAAGCTTTCTTCTTTGCAACTGCCAGTGAAGATTAAGTCTGACAGTACAACTGTGATGACTGCTCGAGATGCATAATTGGCGTGTGATATCGAAATGGGCTGCTAGTCTACAGCAATACGAGATGTGCTATGTATCGTCAGTGAATACCACCCTCCCAAATGTCACAGTCGTAATCCAACAAAACCACGTGTGATATGTATGATCGACATCGCCCATCCCTTCCCCCTCCCATGTGGAAATGACGGAACTAGGCTTGATTATCTCGCTGAAGGCATCGACAACCTCCAAGCCACGCGCAGACACGATCCAATCCCATCGCGTGGCTTCCACGTGAGCTGCCGTCTGTGATGGATGCATCTAGATCAACACATTCCAGTGCAAGGTTGTCCAGTTTGCTATGAGTTGGTCTCTTGGTGTTTTATCTCACGTAGCATTTTTCGCCCCCCTCCCCCTCCCCTGAGGCCCAGGGAAACATTAACCTGGTGGCCACGAGTTCAAATGCAGACCATACCTAAGGTACAGACAGGTTGGGCCTGGGGTATTGTACGACTCCATTCGACGACCCTTGTGTTTTACAGGGCGGGACCGTTTCCAGGGGCAGTTTCTTCAGTGACTCCATCGTCCGTGGCCTGATCCTTGGATGTTTTGAAACGGCGCTTCTTGTTACCATCGCAGTCTAATAGATGAAAATGAACATGAAAAAATGTCTGTGTTTTTTTGCATCATTTTCATTCGATTCTTTATTAGCATCATCATACCATAATTCACTTTCGTCCAGTGCAGTCTAGGCCCCCTCTAACGGGAAGATCCAACCGCCATAAAATCAGCATCCCCTAAGGTGCTGTACCTTGGGTGCCACACCCCCTGTAGCCGCTGAGACTTGTGCCTGGGCCTTGTGGTGCCTGTGCCTCTTTTCTGCTTTAATCTCCAAATCTCCTCTCTTCTCCCCTCTGGCTGGTCCCTTCCCCCTTGCCCTCTTTTTCTCCCTCTCTTTTTTAGATCTGCCTCCATCTTGATTATCCCTTTCATAATCTGGTTTTTACGTTTCTTCTTTTCTCCATTTTTGACCAGGAAAGAAGAGAAAGTCGTCAAGAGAGAACAGAAAAGAGACACGGACGCTAATATAATCGACGACAAAGCGCAGTCAATTTAAATTAACTTGGTTGCCTTTACATATAGCTCCGTCCCGTCTTTCACTACCTATGAACTATTACGTCTAGCCAGCCCACTTTCTCATCTTCTCTCTCACTCACTCTCTCTCTGGCTTCGTCTCTTTCTCCTCTTCTTTCGAAACCTCGTCCCCTCTTCCGCGGTTTCATAAATCACCTATAGTACCCGCAACTCACCGTCGCATCAAACATCACCATGCCTGCTTCCTTGGACTCTTCCCGGCCCATCATGGCCCCTTCGGTATGTTATGACCGCTCGGATCTTGTTTTCCTTCTGTCTATCTCTCTCTTGCGTATGGATGGATTACACCACAGTCCAGTCCCCTCGTCCCCCCCTGTTCAAAGGCTTGGGACTTGTACCGTCTAGTTCCGCCTCTAGTCTGGTGTCTGCCCACTTTGAGAGTGATGAGTGATGGGACGAACGGGCCGGATGAGTAGAGAGAATGGATGCGGATGCGGGTGCAGATGCTCTCGTTCGTTCGTCTTGTCACCACTCACTTGTTGACTTTCAACTGAAATGTGACATCTTTGCCTCTCCGGCCGCTTGGTTCAGCCCATACTACCTTGCTCGTCATCCCTCTTTGTTCGCAGTGCACATCACTTCCACCTTGATACATTCCCCTGTCGCCTCATCACCTCCCTCAGCCCAGCCAGCATTCTTTTTCCTTGTCCATCGTCTCTTTTCTTCCCAAAAACTACTTCAACCTCATACATCTCCCACCATGGCTAAGCCGTGGGTCTCGTCACACGCTCACACTCAGCCCAACCACAACCGTCAAGCCACCAAGGAAAAGGACCAACCCGCTGACTCTACCTCCAAGAACCGCACTTCGGTCCGCTTCAGCACCTACAGCATGGCTCCTTCGCTGTCTCCCACCGTCGGGACAACCGACTCTGCTCACGCCGAGATCCGCGACATCGCTACCGGCCTCGACCGCATGGAGAACAAGGCTCTCTCCTCCCAGCGCGTCACCCTCACCGACGAGAAGACAGACACCATGAGCAAGCTTGCCCTCGGTGCTAAGCTCGAGCGCGCTCTCGACCGAAGAATGAGCGGCCAGGACGCTGTCATGCGACCTCGTGGCCAGAGCCTCAACGAGAAGCTCAGCGAAAAGGAGTAGACCCAGAAAAAAGAAGAAGAAACAACCCACCAACCAAACCCAACAAACAAAGCAAATGTCTTGCGAATAAGATACCCCCCCACACGCAAACGAGCATTCTTCTTTTATTTTTTTATTATCGATATAAATCATCTTGTCGTTCTGGTCTTGATTTCCTCAGCAACGCACGCCTTGGTTCTATCACTTTTTTCGCAAAGGAATGAAACACTGCGCCATGATCAACCTTCAGGGGGAAATTGGATGGAAATACGAGCCTCAAACTCAGCCTCATCCCCCTAATTATACTCGCCAAGCCCAACCAACCCACGGCTCCTTTTTTTTTCACGAATACACACGGCATGCGGGAAGAATCTGGACTACGATCAGCTCTTGTGGACTTCATTTTCTTCTCCTTCTTTTCTTTATGTCTCTTCATTCTGCTTTTTACTCTAATGGTATGCTGCGATGGAAATTCATTGTTCAAGATACGTAGGAATGGCAAGCAACGTATGGAGGAAAGTGATCATCAGGCACGGATAAAGGGGGCTGTTTCGCTTTTGCCATTTATCGTTTCCCGGGCGCAGCGAGTACGGGGGTGGAGGAACTGGAAGTGTATGATTACATTGGATGCATTTGTGATGCCATGTTTTACACACGAGCTATAGTAAATGCCGACGAAAGTCGCCAACCCATTATCGTGATTCTGTTTCTATTGTGAAAAGTGATGGAATGGTATAGGAACAGAAGACTGGCTAAAGGAACCTCAGGGTTGTGTGACTCCATGAAACGTGTTATAGTGATATCAACAAAACTCCTATAGCAACCATTACCAAGCAAAGCATTCCCTTGATGTAAAAGACATTCCATATGCCAGTGTTGCTGGCATCTCTAACTGAGACCAATTCCATCTTGGCCCCAGATCTCGTTGTCAACTCATGTCTCGGGTGAATTGTCAACTCAATCTCACCCGTCTTTAACCCAAACCGCCTCAAACTCAAATCACACTCAGCGGCTCAGACCATTCATTCATGCCTCCTGCTTCTCAATCCTCTCCTCGAGATCCTTCAATAACTGCACCAACTCTCCCTCTTCACCCTCAACCTCAAGTCCTCTCCTGACCCAATCCCTCGCCTCCTCCAGTCTTCCCATCTCAGCCAAGCACCTTCCCCTCCTCCACCAGGCCTTTGCATTTCCTACCCAGCGCGCCTCAACACTCGCATGAGCATCTACAGCGCCCTCAGCCCAGTTCTGCATCGCCATATGCGCCTGCGCTCGATTCGCCAGAATGCCGCTGATCTCCTCTCGCACCAGCTGGGAGGGCTCCCACATGGGTCGCTGCATAGCCATTTGGAAGCCGAGGGTGTAGTACTTGATTGCCTCGGGGTATTTGCCCTTGCGGTACTCGTTGTTGCCGGAGTCGCGAAGCTTGGTCACTTGGGCGGTGCGCTTGGGGTTGACGGGCACGGGGGGAGGGGGTGCGCCTGTGGGTGAGTCGACGTTGAGGAGAGAGCGGTGGAGGGTGTTGAGGGCTTCAAGTTCGGCGTTGAGTGTGCGCGATGGTTGTTGAGAGCTGATGGCCTTGGATTGAGGGTCCATCTGGAGGGGGAGGAGGTCGAAATGTGTGAGGTCCGACATTGTGACGGTGCGTGTTTGTTTTTCTTTCTTTGTGAAATGTCTTATTCTGGGATTTTTTTAGATTTGATTGTTCAAAAAGAGTGACCGGTTGGGAGTGTGAGCTGGTAGTGAAAGGTGATGTGCAACTGGGTGTAGGTAGGTATAGTTTGAGGTGCTGTTCAGGACACCTCACAAAAAGCTTATCTTATCAGCACATGACACCCATCAGAGCCACCACCGTCCATACTAAGGTACCCTACACGTTGACGGAAGTCTGTATGTAAAAGGGAATACAATATATCATTAAATGTTTCAATATAATGATGCTTCATATTGCTCTACCTTGATCATTTTTTTAGGACGTGAATATGTTTATAAAACGAATATGCAGCATGTCATGCCGTTCCTAATCCCACATGTCGGAATCTGTCAGGGTCCAACACTTGTATATTAGCAAGCTGTCAGACCTGCCGGACTAGAGACAGCTACCAGGCGTTATTTAGACAGTCGATATAACCTACAGTAAAAGTTCTAGTCTGTCGATATAAATGAATAAGTTTAGTGGGCGTACATCATCGCATTAAACAATGACATGAAGCACAGGGCTCTGACGTCAACATCAAGACACATTCACATGTAAAACGAATTGATCAAACAAGAGCCTTTCCTTTTCTACTCCTATTGTGCAAATGCGAGACCCTGTCCCCTGTTTGGGAAGCGTAACAAGATCACCTCCAAATCGCCATCACTCATAAAACCCGTCCGCCGAACTCTGGCGTCCTTGGATGATTAACGGGAGAAAGGCATCAACTTCCAGAACCCTTAAGACGCCCATCAACGAAAAATATATCCCTATCCATTCATCAAAGCCTCATTACAGAGCCCAAGGTTCGAAAGAGTCTCCACACGCAAAGTCTCGGTCATCATCATGGTGTTGTTGATTGTCGGTCTCTTGTGCTTTAATTCCTTCTTGTGAGGGCAGTGCAAATGTGGTTCGACGATCGGGGAGGGATTTTTTTCATTTAGAACATTCTTTTTGGGGGGAATCGACATCTACTCCTCGAGCCACCCTTGCCATCACTCAGCAAATCAAGTAAATCCCTTTGTTGAACCGCCGCGCCATTCTAATGAAACGCACGAGAAATGATAGACGTTGCCAAGTTTACCTAGACCGGCAAGATCCCATGTCGAGGGATTTGGCCAGCTTAGTAGCCGTAGTTGGCAAGGGCCTTTGCGGTCTCCTCCTTGACAGTAGCGTTCTTCTTCGCATCAGCCAGTTGTCGGGCAGCGATCTTCTTGCGCTCGTAGAAAGCAGCGCCCTTGGCCTTTCTTCGCTCCTCCAATCTGGGTAGAGTTAGTCATGTCCCAAGTCACACACGGCACAGCAAAACATACCGAGCAACGACGTCCTCGTACTTCCAGCCAACTTCGCTGGACAGACGACCGACAGTGCAGAACTTGCGGCCGGGCTGGAGTCGGAGAACACGGAGAGCCTGGGGAACGACGACCTTCTTGGTCTTGTCGTAGGGAGGGGGGACACCCTCGAAGACCTTGAGGCGCTCGAGAGCAGCAGCACCACGGGCGGTCTTGTGGGGGATCATGCCACGGACAGCCTTGTAGAAGATTCGGGAGGGAGCGCGGAAGTGGAAGGGACCTGTATCGAGTCAATGACTGTGGTCAAGTGTGTAGGTACGATTTCGACTCACCACCGCGGGTGGGGTTGTAACGGGTGATCTTTCGGAGGTGGGCATGGTACTTGACTGTTGGCATAATCAGCTTGGTGTTCCTAGGAGTGGCATCGCTTTGGTGTTGACGATGCTCGGCCACAGATCGGAGTGGTGTCGTGGGGTGGACATACGCTTCGCACGGAAGAACTCGCCAGAGATGTTGAGAGCCTCGCAGCGGACAATAACGATCTTCTGGCCGCTCAGAAGCTGCTTGGCGACAATGGAGGCGAGTCGGCCAAGGAGGTGGCCCTTGCCATCGATGACGACCTGTTAAACGCACACAACGGTCAGCGAAATGCATCTTCCAGACCAATATTCCCATGTGAAGCAAACGACGAGCAGCGTTCACAGCACCAGCAGGCGCTGACAACTGAGATCCCAAAGCATCCTCAATCCCATGCCCAATGCTTCCCGGCTGCCCGCAGCTCGTCTTTTGCCTCTCAAGTCACAATATGAATTGTGAATGGATGTGTTGTTTCAGTCGGTACTCACAACTTGCTCGAAGCTCGACATCGTAACCGTCTTTTCTGGGGGGAATTAAAGAAAAGGAAAGAAGGGCAGCTCAAATCCTCAAACCGGTCGGCGAAGATTTGTTATTTTGCTGTGCTGCTGGGGTTAGTCGTCCCTCGAATGTTGGGTGCAAGTGGTCGCGATAGTGATTGACGGGCGAAAAATCCAAGGACCGCTTGAGGGCTCGTTGTGCCTTGTGAGCAAACCGCGCTAGCCTATTGGGGCAAAGGCAACCTTTCACCGCGAGCGACTCCTTCCCGCTTAGGTCTGTTAGCCCTAGAGTATTGAGCCGAGGAATTACCGGCTCGCCCACCGGAAAATGCTGGCCTTTTGGAACTACAGTTCGAGAGAGGGTGCTCGCACGTGATGATAGTGATCGGTGTGTTCCATGGTTTACATCATAAGTCATGACAGGGATCCATTGTCCATGGTGATACTCAAGATTCCAAATTAAATGTGCCAATCTGCTCAATGCTGTCTATGGTGGTCATCATGGTCAAGGCAACGCTTGAATCTATTGTACAGCTTGTTCTATATCAAGAGCAATGGTAAGGTAGTCGAATAATGGATTATTCCCAGTAACGCCTGCACTCAAACCAGACAATCTTTTCCACTCAACATCAACGCCATCGCTTAACCGCGGGCTGGAGATTCCTTTGCAACATCAAGGTCCTTCAATGTCTTTTGGACCTGTCTCACCAATTCCTTCCTTCGCGCTCTGACTTCGGGCATTCCCTCAGCCTCAACGCCGTCCAGTTTCAACATAATGTGCATCATGATGCTCTCAGAAAGTCTTCGGTGCTCTTCCTCTCGCTTCTTGGGGTCTGAAGGTGGCGACTCAATGTAATCGGAGCACAAAGGCAGCCACTTGATTTGGTACTCCACGGCAAGATCGTCGAGAACCTTCATAGGTCCGCTGGTTGCGCCCGACGATGTGGGTGGTGCTGGAGGTGATCTGGGGTGGTCAAAAGTAGAAGCGCTGTCTCGGGGGCTGCCTGACAAGGAGTCACCATCACTGGTGATACCCTTCTTCTTGTCACGCTTCTTCTTGCGGCGGCGAGTCTTCCTGTCTTCTCTAGGAGCATCGACAATCACCATCTCTTCTTCTGAGCCACTGCTGACATCATTGATCTCGGGCATGACCGCCATCAACTCGCTGTTGTTCTTGACACCATAATCTCGTACTGGCGCCATAGGGTCCTTGAGTTGCTTTCCTTTATAGAGGAGCTTGATGCGTGATGTTCCTCGCTCAGGAAGTTCCATCATCAGACCAACCCGGTCCTTGACGTCTATCACCCGCAACTTTCCATCTCCAATCGCATAGGCGGGAAAGTGAGCGGGATATGTGATGCCGCGATTCTTGATAAGAAGGACATCGTCTTCTGGAGCTGGTGGGGGTGCAGTCGAGTGAGATCTGGGATGGTATCGCTCCTCAGTGACGCCATCAAGATCTTGAGATGTGATGTAGCTAAAATCGTCGTCGGTGACAGCGGGGACGCCGCTGGGCATAGAACTGTAGGGCGAAATCTGTTCGCGGCCGATGGACCAGCCGTATCTCGACATTGTTAATGGGACGGCGAGCAGGACAGCGAGGCTGCTGTAGACAACGGTAGGAGGTACGCCGAGAGTGTCAGATATGTATCCGCTCGAATCTTGAAAAGCAGACGAGAGGTTAGCCAGCGCCCCGTTGAGGTAGGACGTGACGTTTTGTAAGGCACCGGGAGATGCCACGATTTCTTGGGCGGAATCCACCTTGTTCGACGTTTTCTAAGGTGGTCCAAAAAAGGACACCCTAGAGGCAAATGGGAATACGGGTTGCAGCAATTGACCCAAACCAAGGTCCGAACAGGAGGAGGTCAAAAAGACAGGGCGGTCGGCGATAAAGCTGAGCGACTGGTACTGGTGGTTCTCTGGTGATCGACCCGTGGGCTGATGTGGAGCGATGAGCAAGCAGCAGGACAGAGCCAGGTGGGCTACGCTGCACGACGAACAAGAAGCTTGCGAGGCTTGCAAATGGCAGCAGAAGGCGACGATCAACGACCCTTGGGCCAGGGTCTTCCTAGTGATAGTCGGCAGCGAGCGACAGAGGCTAGAAGGTATCTAACCTGTCTCGTCTTTGCGCGACGAGGCGAGTCGGTAGTGGGGGAGGTCAGATCAAGTGACTCTGGTGATACAAGGCGAGACTGGGCAAACGTGTGTATCAGGCTGGGCTCTATTTGCGGTGCCACTGGTGAGGGGCTTAGGCGTCGGTGCAGCCCAGATTAACAGCGTCTCTGTCTTTTTCTGTTCCTTCTTGCAGCCAAGCGTAAGGTAGGTACCGGTACCGAATCGTGAGTTGATGATGACGGGGGGCCGATGCAATGCAAGAAACCGGGCAGCTTAGGGGATACCTGAAAACTGCAGACGTGAGAGCGGCGATTGGTGGAGATGGGGGCGGAGTACAGCGAAGTACATGTACAAGAGTCGCCCCAAGAAACAAATCGAATGCAAGAAATACGCGCTGTAGATTTTTGTTTCTTTTCTCTTTGGGAATAGTGAGAGCTTGTGTGTCGTTGCGCCTGTGCTTGTGTCGCAGTTGATGATGGATGGTGAGAAGAAAAAAGTCTAGCAGGTCTCGCAAAGGGGAGAGAGGCCAGATTTGGGTTTCTAAATTTGATGATCTGGACCCCTCCACTGGTTTAATCTCAGCCAAGAGCCGCACGGGGAAATGACAACGCCTCTTCCAGGTTCATGGCCTGACAATTGGCAATCGAAACCTGGGGGAATGTGTCAGACTGTTCTAGCGGGAAAGGGTAGGTAATTAAGGGGTCTCCAAGCGCTAAGAGTTGAGGTTGTCTCTTCAACTTTGACTTTGAAGTTATAGATCTGAGTATACGGAGTATTGAGAACGAATAACTGAAACCCTCACGATCAATACAGTATTCGTTATTTTCAAGCTATTCCCGTAAACTTCAACATCCTGTTGGAAGAAACAATGCCAAGTCAGGTATAAGCTACATCATGAAGTTTGTCAGTGTTTTCATGGTGGGTATATCCAGAGCCACCTCAGACTTGTCTTAGATCATTTGATACAAAGTCTGAGCCAATGGCCAAAAAGAACTGGAATTAGAAACCCGTAAGCTAAGTCACGATCCGTTGTCAGACGATTATTGCTTAAAGCTCCGGCCCCTCTTGAGTGGAGGTTTGAAGATGTTATCATGACTAGTAGTACCGATGGACCACCGTAGACTCTGATTGCTCGAGGAGCCTGAAGCCCAAGACTATAAAGAAGCTCAAGCTCTGATGTACAGACCGAAAGGAATCTGATCTCATAATAGTTCTTCTTCGGTGCCTCGATCCTAAACAATGGAAAGGCTTAAGTAAGTTAACATAAGTTTGGGGCACGTCCAATTGCTCGGGTTTCTTTCAACTCAAATATTTTAGGCCTCACCTGTTTAATTATTGCCTTCACTTACCCTACTCCAATTTTCATCATCACGTCGATAGGTCTACAGTATTGACAGAGTGTCTAGCAAAGGCGAATCAAATCACCTAAACATTCTTTCGAGCTTAGATTAGTTAACATATTCCATAATGGGTGATGCTTTGGCTTATAAATGCAAGGATTCGTTGGTAGTTGCTCGTTCTCACGCAGCATAAGCACTTGCACAAGATGATGACTGAACAACCCTAAACACCAACTGTAATCATAACGTCCTACTTAAATTATATCTGTCAGTGATTACATCCCAGACAAATATATCACCAACATTCAGCTGCACAGCCGAGGCGATGATGAATGAAGCACCTCAACACAATGATTCCAAAAAACATGATTACCTAATCCCGAAAACCCAGTCCATTGCATCATCGCATTTTTCATGGTCGCCGAATTAATGACAAAGCAAACTCGCCTTTCACAGCCCAGCATTACAGCCCAGTACAGCCAAATCAACCTCTATCTGACGTAGAATAAATACCTCCACCCCACTTTCCCTTCTCCTACATCAAAGCCATCTCGCTCTCCTCTATGAATTTCTTTAGATCATTCTTCACTCGCGCAACAAGCCCAGGCACAATGACTCAAGCATCCACCAAGGTTCAGCAGCTCATCGACAACAACTCTGTTGGTACGTTTATCTCTGTCTTGCGCCCCGCGTTGGACCCCTGCTAATGACCCCTCGTAGTTGTCTTCTCCAAGTCTTACTGCCCTTACTGCAAGCAGACCAAGAAGACTCTGGATGAGCTTAACGCTGAGTACGAGCTCCTCGAGCTTGACGAAGTTTGTAAGTTTTACAGTTCTCAGCCATTGAATCAAATAACGGTCTTTAACGCCTTGTAGCCGACGGTTCTGCCCTCCAGGACGCTCTTGAGCAAATCTCTGGCCAGCGCACTGTTCCCAATGTCTACATCAAGCAGCAGCACATTGGCGGCAACTCTGACGTTCAGAGCCTAAAGTCTGGCGGAAAGCTTGCTTCCCTGCTCAAGGAGGCTGGTGCCCTGAAGGCGTAAGAAACATCAAAACAAATGTCGGACACGTTGGGCTAAGGGCACATTATGCTTCAGTTCCAAGCTCTAGACATGCCTTTGTAGACCGTATGCGGCATATAGATATCGGCTGCACCTGAAGATTAGACGGTATTACAAGATGGGTGGATGGCCCAGATGAGTTGAATTCATGACCCTTTACAAAGACTTGCTGGCTTGTGCCTAGTGATACATGGCTTAATTTCCGTAATGTACATCTTTTTGTTGTAGTTTGACTCTCTCACAAAACCTGGGTGGCAACAGTACCAACAGGTCTTTCGACGAACTCCATGACGCCATTGATGATGTTCTTCCTGGCCTCCTCTGACGCAACCTTCTTACCAGAGAGGTAGTTGAGCCACAGCAGCCTTGAAAGTCGTTCGTCCTCAACAGTTCCCAGTGTGGACTTGACAGACTCCTTGCGAGTGCCATCGGTGTAAGTGATGGTCAGCTTTCCAGCAGCATCTCGAACAAGAAGCAGTTCGTTCTTCTTGGCCACCAGCCCTCGTTGGAACAGGATTTTAAAATGTTTCATGGCATTTCCAAATGTCTCGTCGTTATACTCCGGATTATGTGATGAGCGAGCTTGGACAGCCCTCACAAGGCCGTCGCGCATATGAGGGAAGTCAGTATCTCGGACAGGGGTGATGCGGAATGCTGAGCGGCATCCAGCGTCCTTCAGAATCAAGTTCCATGTCTCTTCACCCTCGACAGGATCCTGGAGAGCCTTGCGCAGATCCTCCTTCTCAGCAGGAATCAGTGTTGTGGCTAGAGGGTTAATTTTCTTGACCAGATATCGCTGGAGCTTCTCGATATCCTGGGTAGCAACATAGAAGCCCACCACGTACACCTCAATGCCAAGGAAGGTCACTGTCCTTGTTCCCAACCCAACCAGTGTGAACTCAGTACCATGCTTGTCTGTCACAGCGGCAGCGATTGGGCCAGCGACGTCGCCTGCTGCTCCGGCATCCTCAACTTCTAACCTTCGAGGGAACAATTTAACGGTCTTGTTGCCTGTAGGAACAACCTCATTTCCATCCTCATCGTGAATAACCACTTTTCGCTTCTCGCCCGCCTCGGTCTTGAAGATTTCTGTCGGAACTTCCGTATCGCATTTGATAGCAGCCTTCTCTTTTTCTCCTTGGGCCTCAATGGCCTTCTTCAATTTCCATGCTGTGTAGACGAAGGAAACAATGCCGGCAATGGCACCAGCAGCTAGAAAAGCAGTGCGGTTCTGTTCGTAATCTCGTCGCTTAGAATTGAGCTGATTGACATCGAGGTCATCGGCCAGGCGGTTCGATCGCTGGGAGAAAAGAGTCCTTCGGGTTGTTCGAGCGATGGCGCATCTTGTGTGGGCTGATGCGCGAAGCGCAGGGCGGAGAGTTGAGGGACGGAGCATCGTGGCGCTCGCGACGTAATGTCGAACAGACCAACGACTAGCAAATTGAAATAAGAAAGTCTCCTCAATCTTCTACACCAAGAAAATGAGCTTGGTGGTGATGGTCTGAGTTGCTAGTCAGGTACGTGGAAGAGTTCCATGCCATACGGAACATACGGGTAAACCTAATCCGAGGAAATCGAATGGTTGCGGGGGCCCACAAAATACATCGCCAAGATCAAATCCATCTACGTCAGCGATGCTATCGTGAGGGGTCTTACCCTGTACCTCGAGTCTTGAATCGAGATGCTTTAATATAATGAGTTGTCACAGGAGTCGGATATGGTCAGAAGATCTGTGTCAGTTTCAAAATACAGAAATTTTGGATAGTTATCCAATATACTAGGTCTGACGCCTCGTTCACAGCTTCAGCGTGATAACTAGCAGTTGAAATGTGCATCAGCGTGACATTTGTGTCATGTGAAACTCGATCATAAAAGATGAGAGAGATGTCGGCGAACTTGTTGCCTCTTCTTATCATGCATAGGTGCTAGAAAAGACCTGCATTATTTTCTATCCTTGTCATAGATACAGTATACATATGCGTTTACTTGCATCCTCATATCCATTTATCATCGCGTCGTCTATTAATGGCTCAAGCCACCTGCACGGCGGATATTGATTCGTCCTTTCAACCTTTGAACCTCAAATCAGAACATTGATCACACCTCCTTCATGTACCTGATCCCATGTCAGTCATCTTCCCCGCAGCAACAACAGATAGACAGCCTAACAAAAGGACATGTTGACTGAGGCGTGAACCAGGCACGCGGTTTACTGAAACATCAATCATTCCTCGCATTGAACCTGACTCCAACTCACGCATCATCACCACCAAGAACAAGAACAACAGCAAAACAAAGACCCGCAGACCTCAAACCCCTGACCTAACCAGTCCTGACATACCAAAGAAACCCCACCACGGACATCCCGCCCGACTACGACGTAGGAGGAGATCCAGATTCTAGGCTGGGGGAGATCAACTGGCCTGGGCTCACCCAATCCATCCTCTATCGGGTTCAGTCTCAAGCTCAGCGCTTGTAAAAAAGGGCCATCGTAGCGCACGACAGCGGCACTTTTACAGGGGACGCGGCTGAAACCAGCAAAATAAACACAAACGCCTCTTCGATCCATGTCTCTGGCCCATCCCCTCTTCCTCGTGGATACTTGTGCTTCTTCATCATTTGGCTGTGTCATCAGTGTCGTCTTCCCTGCTTTTTAAGTACCGCAGCCGCGCCCAACCTGACCCTGGCGCTGGCAAGACTGGAGCCCAGCACCCAAAAACCTCCGCCCCATTTGGCATTTGACTGCCCTGCCTTAACTCAATCATTACCTTATCTTGCCTTACCAAAGCCAACAAACTCTCAGCGCCAAAACATCATCACCTTCATCGCTGTCGCGAAACACGCCTTTCGGGTATGAAAGGACCTTTTTGACCTGTATTCTTATCCACGCATCTTCCGATTGCTCGCTGCTTGCCTGCACACACCCGCTGTTGCTGTCCCTACGATAAACAGTCATCCGCTACCGCTGCTTAAGAATCACCCTTGTGATCCCTGAACTCCGCCTGAATCCTGCCCAAACACCGAAAAAAGCAACACTGAAAGCGCTTCTTTGATCGTGTTTGCGTTTCCATCTGAAGCGCTCCTCCCTCAACACCGACAATATGGCCGCTGCTGCCGCTGGCCCTGCCTCTAGGCAGAGTCCTGCAACCGCTGACGAGCAGGAAGATTCTCGATCGTCATCCTCGTCAACTTCCCCCGCGCCCGCCGATAACGAAGAGTCCGATTTCTTTCTTGGAGCCAACGACTCCCAGTCAAGCATTGGAGTCCCCAACTTTCAAGATATGCAGGTGGAAGATGCTTGCCAACCGCCCGTCCATCGGTTGCCAAACGAGATCCTCATCAGCGTGTTTGCCAAATTGAGTTCCTCCTCCGATCTGTTCCACTGTATGTTGGTCTGCAAACGCTGGGCTAGAAACACAGTAGATCAACTCTGGCATAGACCAGCGTGTACGAGTTGGAAGAACCATGGCAGCATTTGCCAAACGCTGCAGCTCGAGACACCGTCTTTCAGATATCGCGACTTTATCAAGAGACTCAACCTGGCCGCCCTTGCTGACAAAATCAGCGATGGCAGTGTTATGCCGCTCGCAGTCTGTAGTCGGGTGGAACGTTTGACACTTACGAACTGTCGCAACCTCACCGATTCCGGACTTATCGCCCTTGTGGAGAATAGCACCTCGTTGCTGGCACTCGACATTTCCAACGACAAGAACATTACCGAGCAGTCTATTAACACCATCGCCAAGAACTGCAGTCGCCTTCAAGGACTCAACATTTCTGGCTGCGAGAATGTCTCCAACGAGAGCATGATCAACTTGGCAACAAGCTGTCGCTATATTAAGAGAGTAAGTTCACGATGAAGCTTTGCATGGCTGGACGTTGGCTAACTCAATGCAGCTGAAGTTGAATGAATGTAGCCAGCTCCAAGACGACGCCATCCACGCCTTTGCCGAAAACTGTCCCAACATTCTCGAGATCGACCTCCACCAGTGCAATCGCATTGGTAACGGCCCTATAACTTCTCTCATGGTCAAGGGCAACTGTCTCCGAGAGTTACGGCTTGCAAGCTGCGAACTAATCGATGACGATGCTTTCCTGACTCTACCCCATGGACGACTATTTGAACATCTCCGCATTCTCGACCTGACATCCTGCGTGCGTTTGACAGACGCTGCTGTCCAGAAGATTATTGATGTCGCACCTCGCCTTCGTAACCTCGTTCTTGCAAAGTGCCGAAACATCACTGATGTAGCCGTTCATGCTATCTCAAAGCTTGGTAAGAACCTGCATTACGTGCATCTAGGCCACTGTGGCAATATCACCGATGAAGGTGTCAAGAGATTAGTCCAGAACTGCAACCGCATTCGATACATCGATCTGGGCTGCTGTACCAACTTGACAGACGAGAGTGTGAAGCGCCTTGCTCTGTTGCCCAAGCTGAAGCGTATTGGACTTGTGAAATGTAGCTCCATCACGGATGACTCAGTCTTTCATCTCGCTGAAGCCGCGTTTCGCCCCAGAGTACGACGAGATGCCAGTGGCATGCTCGTTGGCAATGAGTACTACGCCTCGAGTCTCGAGCGTGTTCATCTGAGCTACTGTGTCAACCTTACCCTCAAGGTTCGTCCCCCTTTAGTTCCAGGATTGCCATTACTGACATTTCACAGAGTATCATGAAGTTGCTCAACTCATGCCCTCGACTGACCCACTTGAGTTTGACTGGAGTTGCCGCTTTCCAGCGTGACGACTTCCAGCCATACTGTCGACAAGCACCCCCGGGTATGTTTATCGTAAACTCTTGTTTACTGCTGCTGACCTGATGACAGAATTCACCCAACACCAGCGAGATGTGTTCTGCGTCTTTTCCGGCACTATGGTATCCAAGTTCCGTGATTTCCTCAACACTTCACCACAATTCGAGGACCTATGGGACATGCACAGCTGGAATCGAACAGCAGTCTACCCCGGACAACGGCAGCGCACTTCCGTAATGCAACCACCAGCCATTCCCGGAGATGGAGCCGACGATGAGATGGTTGACGATGAGAACGATTTTGAGGGTCTGGACGGCAGCGAGATGGTCGTGGATGCCCAGGCACAGAATCCGGTCAACGGCAACGGAACGATAAATCCCAACTCTCTTATGAACCACGGATTCCAACAAGCTATTCCCGTACCGCCTCCACCTCCTAGCGTCCCAACAGGTCAGCTCCCTCCATTCTTTCCGACGTTTGCCCGCTTCCTGCCTTCATCGTCACTCGCACGACAGGAACCAGGATTGCCTGGGCCAGCTTTTATTCAGAACAGCATTAACAACCTACTAGAAGGCGGATTATCACAGCATACCACTAGCCAAGCAAGCGCTGCACCTCTTGGACACGGGCATCCAGGGAACGGAGAACCCTCGACCGGCGCAAGCACTGCGACTATCCACCGACCTCAAGAGAACGGTGACCAATCTGACGCCATGAACTGAATGACCGACACTTTGCTTTAGCTCTAGAAATGACACCACCGGATTCTTTTCGTTGTTCACTTCCCTGTTCATGGTAAGATCGCCCGACCACCGCAAGAGACGCAACTAACAGCCACCAGCATTAGATTATACACGCTTTCGCTTACGTACACAATGGCTAGAGGACACAGGAGTGTATATGGAGTTTTGTGTTTAGCATGCCGTGATTTTCGGCGACGACTTTTGACGGCAAAGACCAAGATACCACAGGACAAAGAAGGAAGCGGGAGGCATGACAATGAGAACTCACGTGCTTTGGTTTTACGCCCTTGATAGGAGTATAAAGGACCCCTGAAGAAACGGTTTGTAGGGGTTGTAATTTATGACAATGAAATATCAACGGCCAATGGGTCTATATGCTTATCCATGATTATGCGAGAACTGTCCTCGAAATGGTAGTGAGAAGTGATATGTTGGTGCCCGTTTGTGCTTACAATGAATGGACTTGTCAACACGGCATGGACAGCTTCTGAAGGCATTACAAAAGGGTATATTTAACTCTAAACTTAGAAGCGAGTGACGCTCGAGATACAGAACACGCATCTTCCACTCTGACAATTTGAACCGCCCATATTTCAATAATTCACACCTTAGACCTTCTCCTGACTTGTTCGGGCACTAGCATCAGAATGAGGATGTGTGCTGTCAGCCATGTGTCGAGTCATCTCAACATAGTCATAGGCAAACTCGCCCAGCTGGCCGTCATCAGTGCCGAGCTCCTCCTCCTCTGCAGAGACACGGAGGGAGAGGCCGGGGATAAGGTTGAGAATGAAGAGAAGAATGCAAGTGAGAGTGAAGGACCAAGCGAAGACTGCAAGAGTACCAGCAATTTGGTAACCCAGCTGAACAAAGTGACCGTCAACCCAGCCAATGGGGTCGTAATCTCCACCGTCGAGGGCGGCAATGGTTTTGCTTTTGTGAGTTAGTAGGTGTCATTGAAGAGAAGGGAAACAGAGAGACATACGTTCCAAAGATACCGGTGAGGATGTTACCGACCATACCACCAATACCGTGGATAGCAAAGATATCAAGACTGTCGTCGACGTTGATGAGGAACTTGACCTTGGTGGCGAAGTTGCAAAAGACGCCACCGCAGATGCCGATAATGACAGCAGCCCAGGGCTTCACGAAACCAGCAGCAGGAGTGATGGCAACGAGACCAGAAATGGCACCGGAGCAGAAACCGATAGTGCTCCACTTCTTCTCGAGACGGTAATCGAGGATGATCCAGGCAATGGCACCACATGAGGCAGCGAGGTTGGTCACGTAGCATGCCATGACGGCGCGGATGTTCATGGCGAGAGCAGAACCGCCGTTGAAGCCGAACCAACCGACCCAGAGGAAGACCGTGCCGAGAACAACGTGGGTGACGTTGTGAGGGCGGTAAGGAAGACCGTTGTTGTTGGAGTAGCCGGTACGCTTGCCGAGCATGAGGGAGTAGGCGAGCGCGCAGGTTCCTGATGAGACGTGAACGGGGCCGCCTCCAGCAAAGTCGTAGCTGGGAAGGTTGAAGAGCCAGCCATTGGCGTTCCAGGTCCAGTAGGCGATGGGGTCGTAGACGATGGTGGACCAAAGGAACATGAAGACGATGGCGGGGAGGATGCGACCTCGATCAGCAACGCAACCGATGGCAAGGGCAGGACTGGTAATGTTAGGGCAATGGACTCTCAATTTCCTGAGCGGCACTCACGTAATAGCAGCGAACATGCCCTGGTACAGACAAAAGAGAATGTCAGGGAGAGCGGAAGAGCCATTCGGTTGAGCGAGGGTGTCCATGAGACCAAACTGGGTCAAATCGCCGAGGAATGAGTTTCCAGTTCGTGAGAAGGTCAAGGAGTATCCCCAGAAGAACCATTGAAAGCTGATGACCGCAACGGATATCATCGACAACAGAATGAGCGTCAAAGCAGACTTGCGACGGGCGAGACCACTGTAGAAGAAGCCGACGCCGGGAATCATGAGAAGCACAAGCACGGAGCTGACGGCGAGGAACGTCAAGTTGCCCGTCTAGACATTGTTAGAAAGCATCATACAGTGAGACAGATCTAGAAAACTTACGTCGTAGAAGATGTTGAGATCATGCACATGGGTTGAGTAGCCATAGTCGGCATGATCAGTGGTGCCATTGTAAGGAGTGGTCATCTTGACGAGACTGCGCTTTCAGACGCGGATTCTTTGATCCAAACCTTTGCGCCGGTCGAACCTTTTTCAGCTTCAACTTAAGCTGGGAAGAATGGAGTGATTGAAGGATGAAGAACCCGGGGCCACAGGGCTAAATATGTTTTGACTCACTGAGCTTGCGTCGACGGCCAGGACATAACGACGAACGTGGTGACAGGGGGAGGGTATGGCACATAAGTGTGGGGGATACTTGATAAGACGCCCGTAGCTTAAGCAGCAATAGGAAGGACACGGATACTCCACCACATACAGTACATGGTCGGTTTGGACTTTGGTGAACCCGTATTTGGATACGGAGATGTCACACGGGTGTTGATGCTCAGGTGCCAAGCTGAGCTAGATGATGATCCTCCACGATCCTAAGACTCTGAAGTTTGTCCATGATAAGCTTGAACGGACTGTCCTGTAACAATGCGTTGACGTTGACTTGACACAACTCGTTTGCGCCAGAGACGAAGTGGTGGTCGTGTAAACGGCCCCCTGTATGGCTGTTCCTGAATGAGTCTGGCACACCCTCAGTGCTTATCACACATAGCATTCCGATCCGGTTGTATTGGGATGGACGCCACACCCAAGCTTAAATAGGCTGTGCTGATAAGCACCAATATCCCTATAGGACCCCCGGATTGCAACCTCCGCTTGGCAGTTGGTCCGCAATGAACATCGTCTCTTGGCCTAATTGTAGGCATTTGACTCCTTCGATGCATGCCGGGAGGGGAGATTGCTGTCGATATCGGCAGTGTATCCCGGCCATGCTTACTGAGGAATCAGAGGATTGATTGCATGTATATCCGGACGGCCGCAATACAAGTTCTAGTGCTGAGTATGCCATTCTGATTCGCCATTGTTAGACTTATTTTAAGCATCTTTAAGCTCTTGATGTGTTGACTCTGACACGTCGGAATGGTGTTCCAAGCCCAGAGTTATATGGCGAGAAAGCTCCGAGCATAATGAAGCCTCGACACCCTCTTGTGCGACATGCACTCAATATTGCGCTTCCCCAGACGCCGCATAACCGGCCAGAGTTCGTTCTTATCTGACTTCTCCTAAAGGTTGCCGAATTCCAGGTCGAACCGTTGAAGGAGGTCGAATAGAGCATGTCTGATTGGATGTTTCCTTATCTCTTGGCAGCTTCGGTGGAGCGTCTAGCGTCAAGACCCTGGACAAGGACCAGGATCCTTGTCTCTGAGAGTCTGAGTGAGAGTCGTGTAGCTCGGCCGATACTTGATAAAGATAGACGTGCTCAAGGTGCACCAAACGGGAGCGTTAGAGCCAAATTTGGGGTGAAGTTGCTGTCTGCTCGAGACGGCTTATTGTTGAAACTTTGTGTGTCTGACTGTGTTGTGCGAGGTACTGAACCTCCTCTCGGGTCAAAGGATCACCGGTGTCACGTAGAATATGGTTGTGTTCCATTCCCAAAGATCTGGTGATGGACATGAAGAAAATAAGCATATTGAGTCCACATGGACACACGGTCTTCAAGTGGCCAAGAATTGATGTGATTGACATCGTTTCCCCGGATTCTCAACTGTCAAAAATGCTTTTGCGCCCGCAACGCCCTAGATTGAGCCTCTGTTGCGCGCGTCAGTATGCGAGTCGCCCGCTACGACGATAGATATGATCGGGGAGACCATGTATATAAGCTGGACCTGCGTCCACTACAAGTTGACAGTTTCTCGAAATCTAAGCTTACTTCGACGTTGAAGATCTTCAACGACTCTGTCTGAAGTTTCCTGGTATCGACCTTCGCGACCATCGTCAACTGCTTGAGATATCCACGGCTCCCACCCAGATGATTGTTCCTCGACCCGGACGGCAATTGCAGAATCATTTCCCGAGAACGAGCAGGCCATGGGAACGACCGGATCGTAATGATTACCAACACTCTTGCATGCCTTATCAGACAGCAAGGACGCCGTCAAACTAGGCATTTCGTAACGGTTTCAGCTCATTTCAGCTCCAAGATGTGATATCAGAATACACCACGACGCGATAACCAGCTTCATGTGATGGTACGATCCAAAGGCCATTGGACAAGTCGAATTGTGCAAAATTGCCCATACCCTTGGCATAGATAAGGAACTTCGAGAAGTTGGAGTGCCGTTGTGAGCTAGGTCACCTGTGGCGTCTTTAGCGCAAAGATAAGGGATCTCTGCATACCTTCAGGTAGGACACTCGGCAAATATGCAATGAATGTGCAATTCGGGAGACTCGTAACTTAGAATTGAGCCCGGCGCAGTTGAGCGGCTTGATAATGGAGTGCAGATGCAGAATCGGATTTCGGTGCATGCGTGGTCACGAAAACGGACGCGGAACTCAGGTATTTTTGCATGATTGGACACATATTTTTCATGCATGATATGGCATACTTGACCGTAGTCAAATAATGCCCATTTTGATTGCTCGTGACCTGCTCCGAAGTTGGCCTGAAAACAGAGCTGTAAAGAAATCTTTCCAGGCGGCACATGGGGCTTGCTTCTCTTGAGACAAAACGCTATTACTGGCGCACCCGTATTCCGGTGTTGCATCGTCGCAGTTGATAAACCCTGTCCAGGCGGTCGAATCATGTCTTGAGCTCAGCCTTCCATTCTTTTTCCAGCTCAACAAGGCACTCGGCAACTTTCCATGGTGCTTCTTCTTCTAGAATTCTCCTTTTGTCGCTTGATATTCGATCAAGAACGTAACGGCTAACGGTCTCTGGGTCTCTCTCGGCTGGCCGTCCAATCCCAACAGCAATTCGTACAAACGGCGACGTTGGGTATTTATTTTGTGAAAGAGATCCCTTGACGCTTTTGATACCATTGTGGCCTTTGTGACTTCGGTCCCACGCCGTGAGCTGCACAATGCCCAAGTCCTTTTCGAGTTCATCGTGAACAATCACTAGACTGAGCGATGAGGGGTCATGTTGATTGGTCATTTCTTTCCACGCCTTTGCAACAAAACGTCCAGAGATGTTCATCAGAGTGGGCGATTGAACGAGGGTGTATTTGGGACCTTGAGATACAAGGCATGTCTGATTTCCGAAGTTCACCTCTCGAAACGAGGGTTGACGCAAGACTTGAGCAAGGCCATTGAGAGAGAAATGACCGGCAGAATGTAGACTTTCGTATTTGGGCAAGGGATTGCCCAGACTGACAACGAGAAAGCGGGGATTGAACATCCTGACGCGGTATTCAATATCAAAACGCAGATCAAATTCTTTCCTCCCAATTCAACTCAGGCCTCCACGCGCAATCACGTGCATCGAATTGTGCTGTAGAGCTCAACCTCACACAGCCCCATCTCTGACGTCGATCAGCCGATTGGGCTGCCAGGCACTACGGATACAGGCTACCTTAGTGTGGCTGAGCTCCAGTTTTGTCGTCACTCTATCCCCAACTTCCATGTTTATTGCCTGCCAACTCCTGTGCAACTTTACAACGATATACCCTCGAGCGTATTTGAGCCCTTTCGTCGAATTACACACGTAAACGAAACCAGTTAATTCATTTTCTACCAGCAATTCTTTCAACATGTCGTGGGCGGGTAGGACAGCCTTCACCCCGCAATCCCGAGCAGAGGGGTCTAATATGAAGCAGGGTTTAAGAAGAATGTCAATCGCGCGACGACGCAGGTGATGATGAAGACGGGTATGCGCTTCGGACGAAACACTCGAGTATGGAGCTGATTGCATTGCAGGGCATGTGGAAAAGACGAATGACCGTGATTACGAAGTCGAAGAGAGGTCAGCAATCGCAGATTAACAACATTGGAGGACAGCATCTAACGAAAGCAGACGATTCAAGACAATGGAAGCTGCTGCTTTGCGACTACAAAAGGAATCAAAGGGATATCTCGACTCCCTGAGAGGTACGCTCATGATCTGCGACACATGAAGCTCGATACTAAAACCCGAACCCAGCCATGACCGCATCGCAAATGCGAATCGCCGAGACGATAGATGCGTTCTACGGCGACTCAGGCGCGAAAGACGGTGTCAGCAGAAGTTACAAGCAGGCCGTCGAAGATCTAGACGCCGAAACCATCAAAGCCCTCGATGGCCCCTACCGAACAACCGTTCTCGACCCCATCACACGCTTCTGCGCCTACTTCCCCGACGTCAACGAGGCGATTAAGAAGCGTGCTCACAAACTGCTCGACTACGATGCCCTCCGCGCAAAGGTGAAGCGCCTCGCCGAGAAGCCCGACAAGGACGCCACAAAGCTGCCCCGAACCGAGAAGGAGATGGAGATGGCCAAGGTTGCTTACGAGCAGCTGAACGAGCAGCTCAGCACCGAGCTACCTCAACTCATCGATCTCCGAGTGCCGTACCTCGACCCCACTTTCGAAGCTCTCGTCAAGATCCAGCTGCGTTTCTGCGCGGAGGCGTATTCGCGCATGGCGCAAGTACAGCAGTACCTGGATGCTGACACCAGAGATCAGTATGCGGAGGGACAACTAGACGCCAGAGTGGAGCAGGTGTTGCAGGAGATTCGGGAGTTGAGCATCAGTGGCACGGTCTAGGCTTTGGGTTGTCTTCTACAACTTATCCGGTTGGGGGAACGGCGTATAGGTGCTTTCTGCTTGTAGATACTTGCTAACGTCATGAATATCATGCACAAATAGACATAGCCCATTGCGGGCTCATGGAAACGCATGCTTGTGTGCAGACCGCTGTAATTCTACATTATTGGGCTTCTGTGCCCTGCCTTTTGGGCGAAAACTGTGCAAGTACTAACTATTGGGACTGCTCTAGCCCGTGACCATGTAAACGCTGAAGCTGAAGCGGTTGATTACATTCCCATAATCCCGAGACCGAAAAGTAGTTGGATATCGTGGGAGCTCTACTCTGTGTCAACTTCGGACTCCGACCCTGGGGACTCCGACTTCTCCGACTCTGGAATATGAGAAACCGACCTTACTCGCTCCAACTCCTCTGGCTCTGACTTCTCAGAATCACTTTTCTCTATATCGAAGTCCCAAGGCGCCCTTCCTTCCATAGATCTAAATGGCTTCCCTCGCTTTCTGGACCTTCCCGAAACCGCTGACCCCCCAGATCTGACTGACAGCCCAGACCTCGTCGAGACCTCGGATCTCTGTGACTCCTTAGATCTCTCGCTCTTCGATTCCTCAGCCTCAGGTTTCTGATGCATCTTGGACGACACCTAGTGTCCAATATTGAGACCATTTCCTGACCCGAACAGATCGCTCAGACTCAGCCTCTTACCCATCGCCTGCATAGCTGGGCCGGCCTCGGGACCTTGTGGTTCAACTGGGCCTGCCGACCGTGCAATCTTCCAAGCTTCCTGGATTATGGCAGCGTTTACTTCTCTTGTTTCGTCCTTATCGTTGTGAATCCACACTCCCAGTACCTTGTCACCCTCCTGCCATTCGCCCTCGACCTTCATAATGACGAGCTCCCCAGACACCTCTGCATGTGTGACCCGTGAAAGGTCCACGATCACGTTGTCAAGTCCCCGTCTGTTGAGAACAAACACGCACGCCCGTGGTCGCTGGCCTGGGTCCTCGGGAAGTGGACTCTGTGCGCAGACAAACATGGTGCCTTCGACTCCTGACTTCTCCCAGCTTTCTGAAGCGCTATTGAATGTGTAGATGACACCGTTGGCGGCTATGCTGAGAATGGTATGGATGGAGGGGAGGTAACGTTGGAGGACAGAGAGATTAAGCTCAGTATTAGTGCGTGGAGGTGGCGGCGCATAGTCGGCATGTATGGCAGCGGCATCGGATTCATAATCTGAAACGGCGGGAATACGGTTTGACGGCTGACGGCTATGGCGAGCCTTTCGTGGTGTTTGTCGGCTCATGATGATAATTATTGTTGTTGTGATGTTGGGCACGATATGAATGTGGAGACGTGATCGCTAGTTGGAGATAGTCTTGTCACAAATGATAGATCAAGGCCGATGGGTAATGCACGTATGATATCAGGGCCTCAGAAGATGATCGTGTGATCGACAGTTGGCTGTGGTATGGAGATTGAAGTTTACTCTTTGAGAGGCACGAGTGCGCATGCTTGGTCGCTGCTGGGCTTATCGATAAGGCGCAAGATGACGCTGCCGCGGGGCGCTGAGCTGGACCCTAGGTAGGTCCCTACACCACCATTTTAGACTACGGTAGCAGCTCGACGTCATACGTTTAAGCTGAGGTTTATCTCCCTTTTTATCCCTTGTTCTAATTAGCTCAACATTCTTTTGGTGCTCACACGACCCAAATATCCCTTGCCTTGCGCCTACGGTAGAGCCAGGTTGCTCGAAGTCATGATCTAGAGAACTGCAAACCGACCTCCCCGCGATATCTCGAGACGGCGCCGTGTATATAACTCGTCTCTCTCGTCTAATACTGTAGTAACGGCGTCCATGGCCGACGAAAATGACCAGTCCCCTGGTTCTGAGCTGGGGGATCCCACCTCGACGACGCCCCAGTCTCTAGCTAAAGCTGTTCATGCCCGACGATCCGAGTTCGTGCGTCCACATAGCCTAAAGGTCAAGATCGGGACGTGGAACGTTGCTGCATGCACGGGTACTGATAAAGACCTCGCGACCTGGTTCACACACGGCGAAGGCTTGGATCAACAATTGACGTCACTGAACCTCTCACAAAATAGTGCCGTGGAGACAGATGACACGGACAATGGCAGTTCGAAGCCGCATTTGACTGCCGGGGGTGATATTGGCCTTTATGTGCTGGGACTCCAGGAAATTGTAGACCTCAACACGACCAAGGAGTATATGAATCGAGCAGTATATACGGATACAAGTGTTATGGACAAATGGAAAGCGGCATTGGAAGCAGCATTGCCCCAAGGATACCAACTTATCACTGCGGAACAAATGACTGGCTTGTTGTTGCTGGTTTACGCTTCTCCCGAAATTACACCAACTATTAGCAACGTCAGTACCAAACAAGTTGGTACGGGTCTGCTAGGCTATTTTGGAAACAAGGGGGCCGTGACGACGCGATTGCTGCTTGGCGAAACAACTCGCATGGTTTTTATAAATAGCCACCTGGCTAGTGGTGCTGGCTCTTCGTATTTGGACCGGCGATGTTGGGATGTTGGCCAGGTTCTCTCACGCACTCAGTTTGAACCCATCGTCCACTCAGGCGTCGAGGAAGATGAGGGTGAAAAGATTGGAGATGAGGATCTTGCATTCTGGTTCGGAGATTTGAACTTTCGACTAGATGGAATACCTGGCGACGATATCCGACGACTGCTCACACTGCATGCTAGAGGTGAATATGGTGCAGACGAGGACTCGAAGCCTCTCGATGAGCGAGGCGTTATTGTCATGAAGGGTTCCGACAGCGACGACGAGTCTTCTACAAGAGTGTCTCTGCATTCTCGGGAAGAGAGCTTTGATACTGCGAGCGATCTACCAGACCCTGACGATTTCCCCGAAGATCCAAGCCAGGATCCCACATCTCTGCAAGCCACCATCGATTCACTGTTGCCGCATGACCAATTACGAAGAGTTATCAAGCAACGGAAAGCTTTCCACGATGGTTGGCAGGAAGGGGCAATTACCTTTCTACCAACATACAAATACGATATTGGTACAGTTGGCCTCTTTGACACAAGTGAGAAGCAACGAGCTCCAAGCTGGTGTGACCGTATCTTATTTAGAACACGAAAAGATAAACAAGATTATGAAACCAAGATTAAAGATGAGGAAGAGGCAAAGAAGAAGGATGCAGAGATGAAGTCCAGGGGGCTCGAAGAGGACGAGGACGTGCTATTCAGTTATGACCCCGATGCAGATGGGGAGGATCCAATGTCATCAACTGACACTTTGGGCTATGATGAGTACGAGGATAATGATGACCCTGAGGCCGAGGAGCTTGTTACAAAGGAGGGCTTCCATGACCGCATACACTTGGAGATCTACACCTCGCATCAACGCATCACATCGTCTGACCACAAGCCCATCACTTCTATATTCACGCTCGACTACGACGCTGTTGTACCGGAGCTCAAGGCCAAGATCCATGCAGAAGTGGCGCGGGAACTAGACAGAGCTGAGAATGAAGGCCGACCAGGCATTACGGTTGTCGTGGAAGGCAACGATGGTAATGAAGAGAACATTGTCGATTTTGGAGAGGTCACGCCCCTGGAAAAGCAGATTCGGCACCTGACGGTTGCAAATACTGGCAGTGTTCCCGCGACCTTCTCATTCGTGACGAAGCCGACGACAGAAGACGGTGACGATGCTATCCCTGTATGGTTGAAAACCACATTCTTGTCAGCAGATGAAGAGTCCCAAGAGCCATTGGGTGAAACAGTTACACTCGAACCAGGAGAAACAGCATTGGTACTACTGGAGCTTCAAGTGTCAGCCATTTCTCACATACGGGCATTGAACGAAGCCCGCGCCAAGATCGAAGAGGTCCTGGTTCTTCGCATAGAAGACGGTCGGGACCACTTCATCCCCGTGCGCGGAATCTGGCAGCCGTCTTGCGTAGGGCGCTCTATCGCAGAGTTGATAAGAATCCCTGACGGCGGTATCAGAAAGTTTGTCGAGAAGACGGGTATCAAGGGGGCGATTGCTTACGATTCGGATATCCATTGCTCAGCGCCGAAGGAGCTCTTCAAGCTCACTGAGGTGGTGCAGACGCTTGTTGAACGAAGTCTGGCTGAATCGACGATGCTTGAGGAAGAAGTGCTGCCGCGGGATCCTGGATGGCCCCTTGAGTCTTCGACATGGAGGGTTGGAGAGGCTGATATGCAGGATGCAAAGGTCAAGCTTGTGTCTGCCTTGGACAATGATGCTTCTCTTCTTGACGCACTTCCATTGGAATGGCCTGCGTCGTTCAAGTTAGAAGCCGTCTCATCCATCCTGTTACTCTTCCTCGAATCTCTCACAGACGGTCTGATCCCTACTCAGCTCTGGGCCAAGATCTCAACATCATTACCCAACGTGACATCCCTACCCATGACCGCTTGGCCCGACACCAAGACACAGGTCCTGGATATTCTCTCATCAGCACCCAACCACAACATTGCATTCGTCTTCCTCGCAGCTACTCTGTCCCGCGCAGCGTCGGAGCTCACGCCTGTGACGAACGAGCCCAAAGGTGGTCTTTCCCGCCGCCTGAGCTTTCGCCGCGGCAACGCAGAGGACGAGGACACAAAGAAACGCAAGATGCGTGAACGTAGATATGCCGAGATAGTAGGGCCTCTGGTCTGTCGTGTAGACGAAAAGGAAAAGGGGTCGAGGGATCGAGCGCGGACTGTCGTGGAGATGTTCATACGAAGGGATGAGGGAAGCTAGAAGCGGAGGAATCGCAAGATACCTTGGAGTATCTGAGGATTACGGGAGGGTTAGTATCTGGTCTTTGTCTTTTTGAGTATTATACCAGCTTAGCTTTGTTTCGATGTATTCTTTAGGGGTGAAACAGGGATACAACAAAGGGATAAAGGATGTGGCTTGAACAGTAACGAAGTTGGACGTGTGAACAACACAGGTTAATGAACATTGCACAGTTGATACGCAGTCTTCAGGTTCTTTGCAGTGCAGATTCTAGCTGCTTTTTGCTGCAGTTTCTTCCCCACTGGCAGAACAGCAACGAGGCAATGCACCACTCCTTTTCAACCAAGATATCAGCACCACATACTACGATTTCTAAGACCAATATGGGATTGTGCAAGTGACATCATGTTCCTTTCACTGTTTTTCTAGAAATTGAAATGGTTTAGTGACGGTTGAGGTGAAAAAGACGAAGTGGCTGCTCCAGGCTTTTGCTCCCACTCACGCTACGGCACTGCCATGTTCCCCTTCTAGAAGCACCAAACCCCCAAGCGTACCATTGTGCCTCTATAGCCCTAAAGGGCATGATCAATAGACAATAGAGGCTCTACAATTTGCTTCTGGTGCCGTTTTACATGTCTCGTTTGCCGTTTGTCACTGGTGTTGGTATCACATTCAGGAACTCATCTACTCTTTCCCTGATGCCCAGCAACTCGTTTACAATAAGTGTTTGCCGGCTCCCGTGACCACTCCTGGGCGTGTAGTCATCTGTAGCTTATCGATAGCTTGAGAATCAGTGCTTGTGCCTTTTTTCCCTCCGCGGGGTTGTAAACGTAATCTCGACCTCTCATCCGTTTGCAACTTCGCTCCCACATAAACCCTCTCCTCCGACTTTTCCCCTCCGACTTTGCTCTTCCTTTCCTTTTAAAAAACCAAAGAAAAAAAAAAGAAATCATCAACTAGAACATAATTTTGTTCTCTATATTTTTGAACGTATTGCTTTCGTAACTTAAAGCACCGACACTCTCAACGCCATCTTCTCTCCTTCATCAGGTATTTGTGCTCTCCTCTTGCTCGATGAGAAGTGTTTAACAGTGCCCCAGAAACACTCCAAGACAGCTGTGAACTGCTTTTCATCAAGTCGATATGGGGCATGAGGTTCTTCTACACGGCCAAGATGCCGGAGCCTGTTCGACAAAGTGCCGCGAGGAACGGATACAAGCAGCTTGACTTTCTCCTTACTCTTCGGGACCATGCCATTATGTATGCTTCTTCTGAGGCTATCTGCATTTATGCTTCTTTCATTCATCTACCTCCGGCGACCCCTGATGAGGCCGAGAGTCTCCGCAACATCTCATCGGAGTAGGACTCTGATGGTGATGAGACAGGCACGGACTCATGGGAGCATGGCTCGGATGGTGACAGTGAAGCAACCACTGAGCATGAGTCTGACCAAGAGCGAGAGGACAGCGACAATGACCCGTGGGACGCACAGGCTGCAGCAAGCGCTACAGCTGTGGCCGAGCCAGACGCCGTTGACTCGCAAGGCGACACAGGATCTGAAGAACACGCCGGAGATGACACCCTGCCCGACGCTGAGGTCGCTGTGGATGAGGCCTTTAAACATGACATGAAGGTCCTGGCCGCAGCCTTGCCTAGCGCGCCCGCTCAAGCTCAGGCTTCTGCCACCAACACCGCGACAGGAGGGAGTTCGGTAAATGCCAACAACTCTCTTACAAATGATCCCGGAAGTAGCAAGGGGAGCAGTGGTCAGCCTTTGGGCCAGCCCAAGGACATCGACCCCCCGTCATCCCTCAGCACTGAAGGCACCAACACAGATGACGACCCAAAGGGAAACAGTCCAAAGTGGCTTACAAACACTCCTGGCTCACCCTACGAGAACAAAGCGGCTACCTCTGCCAACAACGCGAACAGCTCTAGCCAGGCTGATGAGGGTTACGCTACTGCGGGTCAGGAAGGGGCGGACGCAGACGCTGACGCTGACTCTGTCGGGGACGTGGAAGACACACCCATCCGGTCTAACAACATTCGCGTCCCTTTGTATAGACGACCCAGTACCCTTTTCGACACTCCTCCTACCTGGGCGGAAGAGTACAAAAAGTTTTTGGACAAGGCATTCGAAGCCTGGAGTCTGTTCTACAACACTCGCGCACCCAGACCTCTCCGGGCACGACTCGCAGATCGGCGTACGCACGAGGCTGCCGTCAAGCGGTACAACCTCATCAACCTGGGCCTCTACCCTTGCGTCACTGTAGAGCATCTCTTGGAGTTGAAGCTTCGCATTGATGACGTTGCACGCTTCTGTGATTTTATGACTGCCAACATGCGGGAGATCGACTATGCCAAGGACCTGAGGAAGGAGGTCATCTACACCTATCCCGCCAACTCACCCCTTCGGCTCCGAACCAGAGGCCTCAGAAGTTCTCTGCGTTTCGTGACCCATGTCGACGAGGGCTGGGATGACGAGGAGGACAACTGGGGAATGCCTCCTCTCATGAAGAAGAGAGGCCTGATGCAGTTCCACGCATCACAGAATCTGTCTTGGTATTGGTAGAAAGTGGTGGGAATCTTTAGTTGGTCCAGAACGGGAGACACACGGGAGACTATCACAGATTTAAGAGATCTTGACCATACGTAGATGGCACCGGATTTTTGTTTTGAGTTTGTTTGGCGTATGGGAACATCAGGAAGCACAGCGAGGTCAGAAGCGATCACTACAGGAAACAGAGAAGGCCTAGAGTCGGCGAGTTTTTTACTACTTGAGTCTAGGGATAGATCAGCGTATCGCCTGCATAGAATACAAGCTGCTTAGAATACTCTTTTATGGTCCCCGTGTAAAAGTGTATGTTTATTCGAGCCCTCATATGTCCATCGATCCCGGGCGTTGTACCGTTTTCCCAACTCTTCCAGCGCTGAAGCTCTTCGAATGCTGGTAGTACTAAAATTCATATAGCCAAAGATTCGTGTCGGTCGTTATTTTGTTGATTCAAGCCTCGTATCGTACGTTTTCGTCGAGTGTTCGGTTCGCTTCATCCTCAGCCGGCCGCAGCGACAGCCATCATGACAGACATGAGCTTTGACTTGGGTTCTTGTTCTCCCATATACGTCGGATGCGGGGACCATTTATTCTCAAACATTTGCGATACCCAATACAAAGGATGATCCCAATCGTACTTGTCCTGTGCTCCTACGTAGCGAATGGATCCGGTGTCGTGTTGGAGAGTAATCTTGGGAACTACAAGGTCGGTTAGCACTAATATGCCGTATGGTGGAGTTTTTGCCATCGCAGACCTTTTCCATTCTCCTTCTTGTATTGCTCCCATACCAGAAGGTGTTTCTTTACCGCTGGGTCCTTGAGATTCTGTTTCACAAGGCGCCGGTCCTTGGGTGCCAGAGTCTCAAAATGGTCACTTCTTGCTACGCCATTGGTGAGGCCCGACGACCGAGTAGTCGGCCACTGATCGTAGTTGTAGTAATGCCAATGGATGAGGATATTGTTGCAGCTGGCATGGAGTCCCTCCACAAAGTTTGGGATCGAGTATCGCAACTGTTCCATTAGCTACGTCCTTTGAGGGTTGAGGGCGCCATACCCTTGATCCATAGTTGGCTCTCGCATGGCGATACCGATCTGCAGTCATGCGACTAGCTTCGCGCAGGAGTATGAAGACGACAAGGTAGATTGTGAACCACCATCGATTCTTGTCCTGGCTGAACAGCCAATCGATATCGCGTAGAAGCTTCTCCTTGTAGCGCTCGAGGATCTCATTGTAATTGAGGGTGTCGAATTGGGCGACTACCATGCGAGGGACCGACACTTTGCCGTAAAGAGGGTAGGATTTGTCTTCGGTTTCGGGGACCATGCCTAGAGTCTCGTCGCCTTGGATGTAGAGAGATCCTACAGTGTGCTCTGGGCGAGGTTAGAGTGGGACGCAGCAATTGAGATGGGCCAAGAGGAGCACTTACGGATGGCGCACCAGAGGATAAAAAGGTTGCCGAATATCTCAAGCTCTTTCTCATCGTCCCTCGAGAGACTTCCGGTGGATTTATATTCATTCTGCGATGGAGTCAGCGAAAGGCTCGTGCCGGGACTCAATTGGCATACGTGAAGGTCCAAGTACCGAGCCATGGCCGTGAGGTACGTCCTGACGATGGAGGCTTCCGCAGCTTCTGATTCACTCTCCTCTTGGACAGTGTGATAAAACGCTGGAAGAGCATTGTCGATGGTGTATTGTCGCACGATTTCGGCCGTGTCGTAGATATTTTCCAGGCAGTAGTTGGCCAGCTCCTTCTTCTTGAAGGTCTCCTTCCCAAAAAGGCCATCAGTCCAATATCGGGCAGTCACGTCCCCTTCAATGGGTCTAAATCGCACAACCTTCATTCGAAGAGGTTTACTACAAAGATTCTGTGAGACTTCAATCGTGACAGCAACCTTATCGAGTCGATCCCCAATATCTCGCATTTCTATGCCTGTCCATCGTTTCGTGAGTTTGAGTCCGCCGGTTCGATAGAGAACGACGTCGGCAATTCGGAGTCGCAAGCATGGAACACGATGGATTGTCTTTGGCGACGTCTTGGAGACGTTCATGCATGTTTTGCATTGTCCTTCTGGGTTCTGTTCGTCTATAACACACTGTTCATTCATGTTAGTGTGAACAATTGCGGGACAGGGAGAATGTGTCCGTACTTTGATTTTTTGGAACCGACAACGAACACAAGCGCCGATCTCTCGTGTGGTCCGTACAACCTCAAGTTCCTCGGGTGTGAGGGGAGCTTTCCCAAAGCCAGTTGTTTCGCTTGGGAAAACGATGCTGTTTGTTGAAGATGATGGAATATTCAAAGTGGCCGGCCCTGTTTCGTCTTCGATTTCAACATTAGTGTCGCGAGCGTCCGAGATATACCCAATCTCTTCTTCCAACACCTCGTCGTCCTCGGATGACTCGTTCTGGGGACTGGCCCCTTCACCTGAATCATCGTTGTCTGAAGAGGACTGAATGCGACGCTCCCAACTGGATATGGCCGAGGGACCGGCACGTGTCTCGAAGGAATCCGAGTCCGAATGATCAGCTACAATTTCGTCTAATTCCCCAAAAAGATCATTTTCTACATCGGACTCTTCGTTACCTTCTTCTCGGTCTTCTGGCTGAACAATCAGTTCACGATTATTTACTCCACTGCTCCCACTGAAACTGCTACATGTGCCATCGACACTTGCAGTATCGTCCCCATCGCTTGTTTCCAAGGGATGCTTGGGTTCTTGGGAGTGCGCAGTAGCGAGGGCGCGTCGAATGCCAGTCGGGGGGGTTCCTGGGCGGCTAACGTTATCATGGCCGGTATCCGGTGCAGGGACATCTTCGGCGACCTCCCAGACTTCAAGATCAGAATCCTCGTCTTCAAGTCTGCTGGCAATGGCATCGTCTCTTGAGAGTGAACCACTGATGGGCCTTCCAGGGTCGAGAGACAGCAAATCATTGAAATCGCTCTCTAACTGGTCAAGGGTGTCTGAGTGATCCGAGTCGTCGTCATCGTCAGAGTTTCGCCCGAAGTCAACCTGAGCTTGGACTTCTTGACTCGGGGAGTCTCCCAGCGTATTCGCAGAGAGTAAAGGGCCAGGTACATCTTCCGCACCCCTCTTCAAGGGGACGTCTAAGTGACCCGCCTCGTCGCCAGGTGGAGAGATTGACTGGATGACATTGACTGAACGAGAAGCTTGTTCATTTGAAGAAGTATCAGAACAAGTACCTTTGCCCAGAAGAGATACTTCTGGTGGGGGCTGGCTCCGGATTGTCTGACTCGAAGGTTGTCCAGAAGCAGGACCCGAGGACTCGCTAGAGCTGGGACCAGAGCTGCAATCGGAGTCTGAAGCTGAACTCTCGGGGCTTAATCCGTGTCCGGATGAGATTGTCGCACGCAGAGGGGTACCATGACTTTCATGGCGTGGATTTGCCTGTCCAGATAAGATGGAGAGAACATGTTCAGGTGATGAAAGATCCTGAGGAGGACTCCCCAAGCCCTGAACGTTGACAACACCGACACTCCCACCAGGATACACGCCCCCTGTGTAAGTACCACTAGAAGTGGCATTGTCTGACTTGGGGTGTCCAGGTTGCTGAGCAAAGTCTGGCGATACGCTGGACTGTGACGAAGAGCTTGGATCCTGCCAGTTTGCACACCCAGACTTGGACACTGGCCCCGGCACACGATCTTCATTATCTGTATAACCGTTAGAACTGTGTCAGTGCCACTGTCAAGCCAACACTTACCACTATCAAATCGCTGTTGGTTCAAGCTCAAGCAGTGACGTTTTCGTTTCGGCCCAACGCCCGTGCCCGTGTTCTGCCGCTTCCGAGTTCTCTGGATCGACCTGTTAGAAGAAAGTACCCAAAATATTTAGACAGGGTGGAATGAGTTCATGGCTTGGAAACGGGGTCTTTTCAGTTACACAGCATCGAACCGACACCCACCAACAGGGCCTACTGCACAATTCTCACAGGGGTGCCTTTAGGCGTTGTTCCTGGCGAGCAAATTGCCGAAGCTGGTAGGCATCCTTATTGCAAAACGTTACACGAATTGAGGCCCGACAACTGAGCTGAGCTGGTGGAGTCTGGTTCGTTCATCTTCATCCTCTGTCACTTACGCGGATCTTAGCTGGACGAGTAGAAACCCCCATTTTGGCACCTGGGTTCCAAGACCCATGAAGCGCAAGGTCCCGTGCAGACGAAGCTGTCGAGTGCATGCACGTCCTTTACCGATATGCCCGATATTGGGGATAACGCTGGCTTGTGAAGCACAAACTCGAGTCACACGACAGCTCGGCAGAGGTGGTGAAGTGACAACGCAGGAGGCAAAAATTGCAGCCTCCCTGAGGGAACGTGCCCTGGAATCACCCACTCGTTGCCCTCGAAACCTGGTCTGAAGGGGGGATGCAGGGGCGTCGACTTCTACCAGTCCCTGGCCGTTGTGTGAGACATCCATGAGATAATCCTTGCTCGCAGCTGCAGCTTATCATCTTGAGCAACAATCCAAAATCACAACAAATCAGTATAAATTCCACAATTCTCTCGTCACGAATGTGAGGTTTTACAAAACTCATGTCTTCTAGTGTTCAGACCAACTCATGTGGGTTATGGTTCAAGCGTCGAGATTTGCGTCGAGGATTGATCGTCCCTAGTAAGGGTTGGATTGTACCAATATCCCTGTCCAAAATGTTCAGCCTATCAGAGACACAGAAAGAGGGCTCTACAGACCCACAAAGCTGGTCTTCTGTCCTCACCGGTCGACCTGAGTGGTCGGTTGGTACATGCTGTGGGTTCATCTGGTACACACGCGGCACGACGCATTACCCGTGCCGAGAGGCCATGGATTGTGACAGGAGGCTATTGGAAATAGCCTTTTCCGGAGATGGAGCAACGTCATACCAGTAATACGAGCAGCTGATCTTGTCAGGCACTACGAAAGTTTCAATGGCATTGAGTGTGTGTCTGTAGCGGCGAGACGAGGGCAAGGCCACATTCGCGGAATAGAAAAGGCAATTGGAGATTTCAACAACAATATCAAACACAATCACATCCTCAGAGCCATCCAAACATATCCCCCGTTCGTGAAGGTTCCATTTTCAGAGTGCGGCAAGGTTCAAACTCTCACGTGAAAGAGCTGAGACATATTATGGGGTAGAAAATTTGACAGCTCGACGATCAACCGCAAGTTCGTGACCGGAGAAATTCAAACAACGCAAAAGTGGATAGTTAAAGGGCGTGATCGAATGTCTGAGACACGGGTATTGAGATATCCCTTGACATAACAGGGGCCAGTAGGATCGTCAATCTCGAGAGATTGTGCCGAGACATCGAACCAGAATGTCAGCACGGCCCGCAACCGGCTGTTTCTAGTCGACGATATCCACGATGTCACATATGTGTATAGGAGTCTCGATCTGCGGGCTTGGAACAGGTCATGTTTGTGATTCACTTCGGCATTTGATGGAGACGAAGGCCGAGACCAGGAGGATGCTGAGAAGGAACTATGTAATCTCGCAAAGAGTCGGGCTTCTTTCCAAAAAGGAAAGGATCGTGAGATTTGCTTCTGCTGGTGTGACCTTGAGGCTTCGGTTTCCCAACTGCCAGATTTCAGCAAGGTAAAGGGAAATGATCTTACCGTCTGTTCTCACACAGGGATAACGGCTAGCTTGGGGCTAATATAAACTCCAAGCCATTCCCGTGCCTATCACTTCTTGAGTTAGTTTGGTTTGCCGAGAGGCGTCGATTCTGGCCAGCTTCAGTCCTTTCTTTTCATCAAGATATTTATTGTTCGTCGGAGGGTGCGGTCGAAGTTGCATCGCTCCGATAGTTTCCAGGTAGGTTTATTAGAGGCTGTAGTTCAGCTGACGGAAGTACAAGGGTAGGGATACGATGTTGGTGTCATAGCGGGAGGACGCCATGGGGAATAATCTCCTACTCTGGTGTCGTCGTGCCATGTCATTCCAGAGGAGTTTGATTATGTAGTGGTAGATGGGAGCATGCCTTGACATGGCGGGAGGAAGGTTCCGTCAACGGTTGTCTCAAATAGACATAAAGATCTGAAGATGAATACGAGACCATGTGAAAAGATGAATGGAAGCAAAAGACAGGAATGTGAAAGAGAGTTGGAAGGGGAACAACCAACAGAGGGTTTTTATCTCCTCCAATTCTCACATGACACCGACACGTGACAAGATGTCTCGAGATAACAGTATTGCAGGATGTTGGTTGTATTCTCCAATGAGCGACTAATAGCTAGTGTACAGCCCTGCGTAGGCTATTCCTGAGGAAACGATAGTAGATAGACACTCAAAACTCTTGATAAACCAAAATATGTCATGGCTCGGAAATGACTGGGGGTCTCAGAACAGAGACAAAATCAAAGAGTGTGGAGTAGCCAAAGTAGCATTACTCCTCGTCTGAAGTCTCAGAGTCCTCAATCATAAAGGCTGCAGAGCTGGTATTGTACTTCGGCACAGTGTATTCTACCATGGGATGAACAGGGTAGTGCCTGGCCTTGATCTTGCGGTTCTCTCCATAGGCAGCCTCCCAAGGAGGAAGCATGCCGTTAGGAATTGTCCAGCCGTATTTCTGGTTACGAAGCCAGAGTCTAACCATGTGACGAGACGAGTTATCGTCGTCAGTGTAGGCGTCTCGGCGGTGGACGAGGGCGAGGTTGTTGAAGAACAGGAGATCTCCAGTCTCAAGCTTTAGCTGCAACTCAACACGAGAAGCAGCCTCTGAGACAGCTTCAAGAGCATGGATTTGAGCCTCTGAAAGAGAGGGAATGTTGGAGTTCGTCATACTCGGGTGCGGCCCGAGGCGATGCGGGTCGAGGCTCGCGAGGAGTTTGCCATCGTGAAATGTCAAGACAGGAGCAAGATAGTACGAAGCTTTACGGCCCGATCTGTTTGAAACAATATGTTAGTTATGTTTCACTGGGCATGGGGTGTATTTGTCTTACAGCTGGACAGGCCAGTTGGGAGTCAGGAGTGTCTTGATGACTTCTGGCTCTCGGTTGAGCAGGTCGTTGAAGACAGTCCAGGCTGGACTGAGATAGGTATATCCTCCCTTGTTGGCGCTGTCTCGAACTTGAAGGGATAGGATGTCACATCCCATGTCAGTGTGGAAAGGCTGGAACTAGTAAGTAGGGTGTTATTTTCGTGGAGTTGATGTAACATACCAGAGATCCATTGGTATGAATACCATGACGCGCGTCGGCAGGAGTCTTCCATTGCTTCGAGTCGGTTACATGAGCTAAAAACGTTAGATAAAACCGACGGTTCTTAAATAATAGTAGTAGTCGAGGGACTTGGGAGTTTGTTGAAGGTTTAGATTTCCGGAAACGTACATAGCATGTTACCCTTGCGGTCTTGGAGCCCGCGTTTGTCAGCAATGTAACCAGCTACGCCCAAGAAGATAGTAACACTATCTTCGACAGAGTATTTCTCGCCATCGATGCCACGAATGACGACAAAGCCTCTTCCGAGATGGAGAGTTTCGGCGCTCGCACGCAGACGGCGAGACAGGTTTGGAAGAGGGAAGTTGTCAGGAGAGACTTCGTCGCCGTCGAGCCCAAGAGCTAGTTAGTTTCACCCGTTAGCAAACATTGACTTCCCGAGTCATACGTAGTAGGAGATCTAACTTTTGAAACTAGCGAGGGCGCTGTCGACTTCTTTAGCTTCCTCGCCGCTAAGACGGAGAGTGTAAGCTTGGTCCCCCTGATAGTCGGCTCCGGACCAGACTAGGGGACCAGTCAGTGCGGCGTTGGAGGAGTTGGAGTTCTTGAGAGGTGATTCCCTGAGGAGTTCAGAGTTTAAACCCAGAGCGCCATCGTTTTCAGAGGTCTGAATGGTAGTTGCATAGTCCTGAGTAGTGCCTCTGAGAGTAGCCATTGCTGGGGATACAACAAAAATTTAATAGTTGAGGGTAGAAAATAGATAGAATTTTGGTATAAACTTCTCGAGTTCTCTAGTTTTTCGTTGAGTATAACTTCACTTTTCGAGACAACAGGCTGGACTATTTGTATCCTCAACTCAACTCCTCTCGTAGCCGGCCGACTTCGAGGACAGCATATCCCACATCCCACGATTCACGAGGCCCATTCCATTTCTCTCAGACTGAATAGCCGCCAAGAGAAAACTTGTGCACTTTTCCTAAGTGTTTGTTCTCCGGAAGTCTCCCCGGAGTACACTCGTGAGTTGTCACCCTGCATCGAGTTGTGGAGGTCAGTCTCGAGAGACAAGTACACGGCTTGTATCCATCTGTTGTTGGCCAAACTCGATACTTCCCTGTTATCTCTGACATCGCCAGTGTTGGTTGGGCGAGTCGTGGGGCCGCTGTGACGAGAAGATTGCCTTATGGAGGCATGGTGGCTGCTGAAAGGGGTGGTGATGCGCTAGGATGGCACCGTCTGCGAGGCCTAGTATCTCTGAGTTGGCAAAACTCGTCAATTTCAGCTACTGCAGTCCTCATAAATATCCTCAGCCGGGTTTTGTCGCTGTGAAGAGGCTCTCTTGGATCTTCATATCCCCCCGAATGATCTCACGTCAGGTTCAAATCATCTCGGCAATTAAGCGGGAAGCTGTCATTTCCACAACGTTTCTCGACTAGTTCTCGCTAATAATCACCGGACAAACATCATCAGAAACAAGGCTGATCCGTATCAAACTAAGGATCTTAGTCCTGGCGTCGGCTGCACGACATCAAACTTCCGGTCCCTCTTAGTGAGCGCTAGGATATGTCGCGGGTACCTGGATCACGCCCGGCCAGAGTAGTCTGCGGTTAGTAACCGTAAATACATGCCGAGATAACGATCCACCGTGTGTGTGATCATCCTACGCCTTACCGTGGCATGGCAGCTGGTGACAAGATCTTGTCATGTCAGTGATATCAGGGGTTACTGAGATCTTGATGGCTGTTGGACGGGGAGTCCAGAGTCAATCTTGCAGAGTTAAATCTCTTAAATAAACTTACGTGTTATTAGCAGGGAAACAATAGGAGTTACATCTTGGTAACACTCCTTTTCATCTCGTCGGAGCCTTGTACAGAGATTTAGGGGGCGGGTATTGAGGCTTCCGGCTAGAAGCTCGCAGCCGCGGTAGCCACAAACTAAAGCCTTTCTCCATTTCACTTTAGAACCGCAATATATCATCATCACTTCGTTGTCTGCATTGCGCAACCGCACGCTCGTAAATGCAGCTTCGCATCCGGACCAATGATCATTGCAGCGTCTCTGTCCTCCGGCCCCCGAACACCTTCAACCGCCCAGTTCCGCAGCCTGATCCTGACTTATTGAGCTTCCATACTTCAACAATACACTGTGTGATCTAGGATTAGGCTTCTTGACCTAACCGCTCAACAAACAATGACAAGACGGCGATTCTTCCGCACTCAGGGGTGTCCCTGTCGAGGCTATTGTTCGGTAGGAACAATGGTCCGTTAGTTCGTCTGTAACTATGGCGTGCATGATCACCTCGCTAGGTTGTTAGTCTTATTCTCTTAGTAGCTAAAGGGGCTAATTTCAGAGAACTAGCTCAATATGGTTGATCACTGTTCAACGCAGATGTCATCAATTTACACTGTCTTGGTCAACTGTAACCCCAACTCGAACAGGCGTTGGAACCAGAAACTGTCATTGGCCCTTTCCTTTCCTCTGACCGGTATCGATTGCCAAATGTGAGATCCCTCCTCCACGGCAGAGCAGAGGTTCCGCCTTGGCCCGGGAATGCGACAGTGAAACCCGGTGAACAGTCCCTTTTAGCCTTCTTCTCTCTTTCCATCTCAGACATCCCACGATCGCCTTATGCTGTACAACGCAAGCAGTGAGATTCAGGCGCCATATGTGCTGTTGGTCAAGCCACTGTTCGCCTGATCTGGGTTTTCATGACCATTACCCCCACAATCGATCTTTTTGCTGTCGGTCGGCACCAAAATATTGGGCAAACCAATTAAATAATGTTCATTTGAGTTCACACGTTTAGAGTCGGCAGTGGTGGCCATGTGCCATAATGGCCCGTTTTAGTGTTGGCGTAGAGTTTACTTCATCAAGCGCCCTTATATCAGAACTGTGTCACTCGTCGGCCGATCACGACTAGGGTGGCTGTGGTGCAAGTACGTGAAGTGAAAGGCTCAGAATATGTTATGATCCCATGGTAAGCACATTATCTGCTCAACACTGAAGATGTGCGTTGAGTTGTCCCATAATGCCTGCTCCTTGTGACGGTTTTGATAGCCTTGTTATCCCTTGGCACATTCCTCCACTTCGGATAAAACTCCGACTTAGAACAAATGGGTCTTAATTTCTCTTGACATCAGAATCTTTCAACTAACTGGGGTCTCGTCTCGAGGTTCTGATCAATCGACTCGGGGACCCCGGGGCAAACACTTGCATCAGGGAAGCTACCCGGTTGCCGGCTCTAGGATACACCTTGGACCTCGTGGCTTAGGTTGTATACAGGTCCTTGAGAAGTACTTTGAAGATACCTGATAGACTCTCGCGTCAACAGGATGGATAGGGCGAGGTGGGCTCGGCGGCAATGGGGGGTACTTTACGATGACACGAAGGAGAATGAGAAGAAGCAAAGAATGTCCTCGTATCATTGAATCAATACTGCCGAATTTAGGCAGACATGCGTGGTCTGCTACTCTAGTGCATCGAGGGAATGACTGGGCTGGCTCGCATAGAAGAGATCACTTTGAGGCCATCCCAGCCACCGCAACTACCGCACAACCTCCAAACCATGCCCCACGTAATCGTCCTGGTCATGGCCGTCCGCTGTCAAGCCTGACGAGATATAACTGGTGCCATAAGGTTCCTCAGCCAACCATGTCTCTACAACTTTGGAAACAAGTGACAGGGTCTAGACGAGGATGGACCTTTTGATAACGAAGCGCTGCACATTTGTCTTTCTGAGCGCTTACATCACCATCGGCTGATGTTTCCCGGACTCTTTGAGTCAAGATGGACAGGACTGTGGACCTAACTCTGTGTTTGCTATCCCAAGACTATCATGGTACATCAGCAGTCCTCACTCAAAAAAACACTAGCCCATTATGCAACCATCAACTGTTGACGCGCCAAACTCTCTAGTCCATTAACATGATTCAGTATCCAAGCGTGTTCTCCTCCCATGCTCCGCTCCTCAGTTGCTTGACGGAATCAAGCCAACAAACCCATTAAACCGAAAATAGCCCCTATTCCCACAGCTGCCGTCACATGGGCGGCTCCCGCAGTCTGAACGGACGTTGGACCGGCTGTCTCCGACTCAGCATACGATCCAGATACGGTTGTTGTCTCTGTAAGTGTCTCTGAGGTTGTGGGAGTTGAGCCCTCCGTGCTAGGGACGACTGCAGTCCCAGAGGGAGACTCGGCTGGCACCCAAGAGCCCCCGACAGAAGATACATACTCCTCGACAGTCGTGTATGTTCCCACGAGAGTTGAACTCGTCGTCTCAACCCTGATAGACTCAGCTGTAGCTGAACAAGCAGCACAACACTTTCCAGCCTCCGAGCAGTCTACACCCGAACTGACAGCCTCGACGGTTGTTAACTCCGTCTTCGTGCCTTCGACCACAACCTCTCCTGTCGACGTAGAATACGCTTCCACAATCACTGTTTCGATGGTGGTTGATATCGTACGAGATAACGTGGCTATCTGAAGTGTCTTGGACTCCCATGTCTCGTAGAAGGTCTTGGTCATTGTAACCGTGATCTCTGTAGTACATGGTTCTGAGACAGGAACCTCTTCAGTTAGCGTTGACGTTGATGTCCATGTCGACGCTGACACTTCCGTAGCTGGAGATGTCTGAACAGACACAAATGACCACGTTGGTGTTATCTCTGTGCCACTGGGTAAGACTACTGTAGCGCCCGACGTCGATTCAGAAATAACCGTCGCCTGCTCCGTTGCTGCTGATGTCCACGGAGGTATCCCCAGCCCACTCGAAGCTAGCTCGGTCGATAGGGAAGGCCCAGGCATATGCCACGTCCAAGGAGACAGGTCCGTCTCAGTAGTTGAGCACGACGTCGATGTTGATACAGAAGCTGAAGGCACAACTGGAGTCCACATATCTGTTGTGGGAAGGGGAATGGGAATAGGGGTGTTGAATATCGTGATGCATGAGGTTGCCACTGGGACGGGAGTAAGAGGGGCAACCTTCGATTCACCACTCTTCCTATCTATGGTTAGCATAGCTTCCAAATCGAAGATAGAAGGCATCATACCAAGGAACAGTCACAAAGGTTTGACAATGTGGCGCACAGATTACCGTCCCAGATGCCTCTGCAGACACAATACCTGACGGCTCAGACGGTTCAGACGGCTCGGGGAACTCAGTCCCAATGCTGAATATCTGTGTGTATATCGTAGTGTCCACCCAAGTGGAAGACGAGACCTCCCCATCGTCCGTAGAAGAACAGAAAAGACAGTCCACAGTCACAACCGTGGTTGGGATAGGATTGAAAGACTCTGGAAGCGAGGGAAGTATATCCACCGACAAAACAGCATTTCTAGAAGTATGGAAAGGCTGCTGCTGGGCCACAGCAACATAGGCCCCTGCGACCAGGATAACAAAAAAGAGGCGAAGCATACCCATGGTGCAGTAAAAGCCACTGTAAAGAGTGAATCAGGTTCAGTTATTCAGAGTATATCCGCCGTATTCTCATCAAGAGACATTGCAACCCCTTAGCAAGCCGCAGGGCCCCTTAAGTAGAGATATAATCCCCTTACACAGCATCGCTATGCTGGGCTCGGGGGGCACTCAAGACTTGGAGTTCTTATCAAACGTTGAGCATGGCATGTTTGCCGTCTCTTCACACGGGTGCTGCGAATATGCAGACATATCACTGCAGGTTCTGTCAAAGCTGCGGTGGTATATTCGTAGACCAACCAATTATGCCCCCTGCTGGTTCTGTGGTACTGCTGAGGCGGTTGGGTGTTGTACGAATAGGGGTAACGGCATCTGGTGTGACTGCAGTGTAACTTGATCGAACGGTTTGCACCACTTGGCCTGTTCTCCAAACGGAGTTTGCGACATGTTAATCTGACCGACGGCAGTATTGAGGTGCTTCCATGGTAGCTTGGAATGGTTCCATGGTTGGGAGTGCAACGTTGGTGTCGGTACAAGTTGCCTGAAGACCAGGTCTTTGGTGCACACCGCCATTTAACTCGTTTACGAATGCTCAGAAAAGAAGGGGTAGTTAGGGTTAGTGTTCAAGCTTTTCAGTAAGGATTTGATGGGGGAACACAGAGGAGGTGGTGGTAAGGAAAGCGGTTGATTCATGATGTTGAAGACCATCAAGGCCCAACCTTCAAAGGCCAGTGTCAATCTACGGGAAGAATATTCTGGAAAGCCGCTAGATCTTTCCGTTCTTAAACATGCAATCAGCAGCCTAAATTATGCATGAGACAGATCATAATCGGCATATTGCTGCCAGATCTCCGCAAGATCCTGACCAAGTTCGACATGGGTTCGCCCACAGGGCGCACATCAGCTTCTTAGACTCCATTCAAGTTGCTCCGAGGCTTATCAGTTCCACGATTCACCTATTTTCCTCTCAGTAAATAGTCTGATCTCCCATCCCTCGTCTGAAGTCGTAGAAGCTGTTACTCGCACCCGTCGGGATGACCTCCGAAATCTGAGATTCCCGTCCGAAACAGATGCCGGAACTCCATGTCTTACCTGCATGACACTCTATACCACACTGAATAAGGCACGGTGAAGAGAAATGTGACATGTCTGTTGAGATTGAGCGCCACGGCTGTTGGTTCTGGGGAACTTTCCAGGGGTCTCTGCAAGTTTGAAGTAGCATCAACCATTCTCATCACACCAGATCACCGGGTCTAAACGGGAATTAGGAGGCCTGAGACTTATGGAACAGTTCCTATTCGTGAGTTGACCTGATCTCTCTTTCCCCCTCAATAGTATCGTAGTGTCTCATGCTGCCTTGTCCTTTTCGTTCAACCCAGCTTTCATCCCGCTGATACATGTGAAGAAAAATGGAACCTTATGCCTCCCTTACTAACAGAATGTCTCTATATGCTTTGTTCGCAGTATTGAAATCGGATCGTAGTAGGAAGCGGCTGACATTGCCTGTATCCTGATCGGGGTATCATCTACACATAGTAGCCTGGCATAGGGGTTTGCATCAGAGTCATTGAGCAACGTTTATTGCAATTGTCAAAACATTAAACATCTTATTAATTTAATAAGATTTGTTACAGTTTTTTTGTTTCTTGGTGACCTTTGTCATTCCCATCCCCGGGTCGGCGTCAGCTTGGGAATAGATGCCACGTCAATCATTGTTAAACATCGCCTTTTCTCGAAACCCATAATGTCCATTTCTATTTCTACGAGGATAGACTATAGTCTTAATTCTATAGTTGCCTCGTTAATGATGATATATTGGAGATTGAAGAGTGTCATCGAGTATCGTGATTGCCCAAGGTCTGAGTGTTGTCGTTTTCATGAATATGCTTATCGAAAGCCTTTATCGCGATACATCAGTATCTAAACACCACTTGCTATACACAGTGTCACTTGAACATTGTTTCTCCAGAGAAGTAGACTCGACCAGTGAGGGCACTGCCGCTTCACGAATGGCTTGTGGCTAATTTCGCATGCTATGGCCATTCAAGAGACCTCCGTGATTCTCAAAGTCAACTCTACTCGTATCATGCTCATCATCAGTATTGTTAAGTGATTTCTAATACTCGTATTGCATCTGATGGCCAGCTACCGTTGACTATCGCTTACAGGGACTTTCCGGTGTGGCCTTATGCTCTCGTGTTAGACTAGATATGCATGCACGCCATCTGAAGCCTCGAATCAACGTTGAGAATAAGTTCCAGTGATGTTATGCTAATCTAGGCAGCCGTATAACTTCCCCAACCTATTTGATATGCATATGGCTTGCAGTCAGTTCAGCCCTATGACGAGGCAAATCAGGCCACCGGGAAGTTTCGACCACTCCATTCGAGCATTCTCGTATTATTCCCGTCTATGAAGCAAGCCTCCTCCTACCTTAAATGGAACCTTAATCGTACAACATCAAGCCTCGAGCACTGGGGAGGAAGTGGCTGGATATGAACGCTACAAAGCCATCCCCTAGACTCAACAGCCAAACGGTGAGGCTGGGCCTATACGAAGTCGTGATATCACCCTTGTTCGTCTCCAGCTCTCGGCAAGTACCGGCGCCATTGACAAGCATACAGCGGTATATTTGGAGACAGGAGGTCGGAAGAAAGTCTGGTAGTCGAGCGGCAGTTGTGGGGCCGTGGACGTCGATCCTGCGCCGCTCATCGATAACTGGCCAGTTTGCAATGGAATGGCTGAAAATGGTAAGTGTTCATACAATGATACGAAGCCTCTTTAATGAAGCTAGTAGGAATTCGTAAAGCATCTCGCCAGATTCGGTTATCCTGAGTTGCATGTGAAGAGAGGCGTTCCATCAGCCTTCTTGATCAAATTACCCTAGACACTCTCTTTTATGACTGCAGTTCCCGTCTTCGAGAATCCCCACTGGCTCTAATAGCTTGGCTTGGTTCTATGGGGCCATTTGAATCCTTCGAAAGGAAAACCTTTGCTGCTCTTGGCGAGGTCCGATGGTCTCTTGGAAAGGATTGGAGCATCATATCATCGCGAGTCTAGAGTGTTATGGAGAACAATGAGCCTTAAGCGAGGAAATCAACTCCACTGATCGACAAAGGATGTTTAGGCTCTGTTATTGTTACTCGTGGAATGTTTGACTGTTTTCTCATACGATGGGAATAACCGATGGTGAAAGCCGCAATACGCAAGAACACCCCAAGTTATGTCGGTGAGCCAGATTCATGTTAATAAGAGAAGCTGGCCAATCTTGTCATAAGAAATGAGTCTCGCAATGGATGATACGAGGCCAATAGCAAGAAACTGTAAAGTGAACGCGGATACAATATCACGAGTGTGTTTAGGGTAGGTGGCTGACCAGCTGACTAAGAATGCTGGCTGCTCAACAAAACACCTGACATTGACATTGGTGTAGCATTAATGCGACGTTGCATCGCCGTGCCAGTGGGACGGAACTTTGACACATGACAGACTGCAACTGTCCCCAAAACCAACCTCGCATTGCAGAGTCACTGTTGATGATCTGACATACGAGAAATAGGCAGATTATGGCTGAGCATCCGACGTCGTGTTCATTCAAATACGGCAATTTCGTGGCTGCGTCACCGCTCAACAAGGACAAGGACAAGGACAACATCCACCCAAAACGCCAAGCCGCAACACAATTCGTTACCAAGACCAGCCAGCCAATCACCTCCCCCGAACGTCAAAGCCTCTTCTCAGCCTTGCCCACCATCCAGACCAAGCTGGCCCTTTCGGACCGATCTTGTGCACACGAGGCTCTTTCAGGCCTAGTCTGGGGTTCCCTGTGCCTTAGCCCGAACCGTGTTTCTCCAGGTTCAGTTAAGTCTAAAGACCTGATGGGGGTGGTAGATGCGCTGTTTTGGAAATTGAGCAATTAACTGTTCATTTCAGGTTTCAGGACGACTGAATGATTTATTTCACGACAAAATTGAAAGCAGAAAAAACAGGGGACTTGGATCGACGTTTGTGCTTTAGTAGTGGAACCACCGCGATTCATGCAAACCCACTGAAAAGCACACGACGAGCGTTCCAAGTTCCTTCGAGAAAGCCGCTAGACACGGCCTGTCCGGCAGCTACTGCACGATGAGGCCACAGACCTTGCAGTTTTGATCAATGTATACAGTGCGCGAGACACTGGCCTAGGCAGTGGGTTATTGGTTGACATGCCACACTGTGTCTGCTTTGCTGTGCTGACCGACCCGGAGCATCGCACCGGGTTGCGGGTAACCATCGGCATGCCTCGGTATTTGACACCGTCTACGGAAACACGACTGGAAATAACTGCAGTCACGAATTCCCATGAAGGGTAACCCTCGATGGAATCAAGTTGGATGCCTTTCGCATTATCTTGCTGTGAATAACACGAGTGGTCGTACAGTTGTTCCGTGAAAGAACAATCGTTGTTGACATACCGTCACTCTGATCACAAAACCTGGATGATCTGATTCTTGAGCTTCAAATGAGCGACGTGGCACCAGGAAGGAAGTTCAGTAGAACAAACTCAACCAATCTGTCGCCAATTAAGCGAGCATCGGGAAAGCCATGAACCACAAGTTATGTCATAGTTGAGGGGAGCAGATATTCCCGTACCTAGTTTGTGATCAAAGAACGGGTTTCCCCTCTTTGTCTGAACTCTGAAGTCATGCTTTTGAAGTTGACTTCACCAATCCCCTCACTGCAAACTTAACAACGCATGATGCGGCTGGAGCATAACCCTCAACTGGGAGCGCCTCCTTCCAGAAACAACTCCGCCTCAATGCGCAGAGACACGAAAAGAAAGGCACAGACGAGCTTGTACGCCCTACAACGCGCAAGCTTTGTTACCCCGGATGTGAGGTTGAGCTGATACGTGACACGGCCGAAGAGGTGCTCTTGTTTCAAGCGAGATGACAGCTGCGCCGCAAACTCTAATGCACTAGATCTTATGTTACGCGGAGTTCTTGGCAGGGTAAAAGTGAAGAATTGAGTCGATGGTCGCCAGGGGCATTGGGAATGAAGATGGTGATTATCGATAAGAAACCTGTCTCGCTTTCGGATCGACGCGAAAAAGGAAGCATACCCATAGCGTGAAAGTCAATGTCTAGCAGCTTGAAGCGTTATTGTCTGTGCGTGCAGTTTTGACATATGTCTCATTTGTGATTTACTCCGTGGATGATCATACTTGCGTATGAAGTCAATAGCAAGCCATTGAAGAGACTGACTCGATCTCTGGTTGCTGTAGCTGCAGCTCGATCGAGTCAACAAAGGCCAGCAACGTCTGATAGACTCACCATCTTTGGTCAATCTCCCCGTGACCTGTAAGCTAGACGTTATGCATCAATTACACTTCAAAACAGTTTCCTACTAACACTCAAAGCGTCTTCTCTTCGGCAGCTTCATGCCGAACGGTAGACTAAAATACCACATGGCTCACTCAGCCCCTTGAGCAACGACTCGCACTAGAGAAGCATCTCCAATCTGAATATCTTCCGAAACCGACATCAAAGCAAATCCGCGCGTCAAAAAGAAACTGTAAGGCTTAGCGCTTAGCTTTTAGTTATGATTGTCACTGTCGTTGAGGTGATCTGCCATATACGCGTATATCCAGCCCCACATTCTCGAGATCTACGCTACTCAGATCTGGATTCTTCACGTATAGCTCTCCTCCGCGTATAGAGCGTGAACAATTTTAGATGCATTCGCAGAAAGCGTCAGTTTGGGAAATGTTGTTTACACGTAAAGATATGTATATAGTCTGTTCAAGAAAGCCAAGACCTTCTCAATTTTATACTCTCAACTCATAACTCATTGACTTTGACATTCATCTGTTTGACATCTAACGACAAAACACCAAGACTTGACCTCACTAACGTGATTAAGAGCTTCAACAAGTCGACACACGAGAATAATTCATCATGGCTGGATACATCTTCTACAACTATAACCCCAATATGGTGGCAGCTGTCATCTTTATTGCGATCTTCGGTCTTTCTGCATTAATGCACACATACCAGCTTATTCGAGCGCGAACATGGTACTTTATTCCGTTCTTAGTCGGATGTCTTTGTACGTGGCCGCCAATTTCCAGCTATCGCTGCTTTACTAACAGTGTCTTCAGTTGAGTGTGTAGGCTACGTCGGTCGAGCTCTCTCATCACAAGAAGCACCGGACTTCACCAAGAACCCCTACATCATCCAGTCTCTCCTCTTGCTGCTCGCTCCAGCCCTCCTCGCCGCATCGATTTACATGGTACTCGGCCGCCTCATTCGCCTTCTCGATGCCAGCGACCTTTCCATCATTAGCCCCAGATGGTTGACCCTGGTCTTTGTTGCTGGAGATGTCATGTCCTTCCTTGCACAGAGTGCTGGTACGTACCCCGAAGCCTTCCGTTGACCTTCACATTACTAACAGTCAAAGGTGGTGGTATGCTCGCAACAGCGAAAACTAAGAGCGCCGTCAAGCGAGGAGAGAATATCATCGTCGGTGGCCTAGGCATTCAGATCATTTTCTTCGGCTTCTTCATGATCGTCACCCTCGTCTTCCACCTCCGCATCAACCGCAACCCCACACAAAAGTCCCAAGAGATCACAACGCCTTGGAGGAAGCTCCTCTACGTACTTTACTCAGCCAGTCTTTTCATCATGGTCCGATCCGTCTTCCGTGTCGCCGAGTACGTAATGGGCAAGGACAGTGAGCTCCAATCGAAGGAGTACTTCATCTACATCTTCGACGCTACCCTTATGACTCTCGTTGTGGTTTCCCTCAATGTGTTCCACCCCAGCCGTGTGATCAACCATGATAAGGACAGGAAGCGAATCGTCAGCCAGGATGGATATGCGCTGGAGAGCCAGCCCGTGGGCAGAGAGGAAAGAGACGGACGATACTCACTCTCGCCTGTCCGTCCTAAGCATGCCAATTGAGGGATATATGGAGAAGTGAACTACGGAGTAGGAGCGGGACGGATTCGGGATTGATATGGCCATCGAGAGCTAATTGAGCCAGTGTTTTGAAGCGAGTGGGACTGGTACGATCTTCAGGTCGACGTGGGAAGAAAACGGTAAACGTTGTACATAGTATAGATTTGAACACCGTTATAATAGATTTCTTTTGTTACTGCAAATAGCAACGTGATTCATGACGAGTCTGGATCGTATCATGCATGGGTGTAAAGTCAATGCTTCGAGATGCGCAACATGGATTTTTATACGCTGCGTCGTAAGGTGGAACACAACATGATTTGGCATGGTATCTAACTCCCAGTTGCAGGTCAACATCAATAAACGATCCAATATCAATGGACCCTTCTGCAGAACTCATACGAGATACCATGAGATCATGAGGCTCAAAGTGGCACCTCTCCCAAAAGACATTCTTCCGTGTCCTGAATCATCACGATCCCTTCCATGGAAGCAATTTGTGGAGATCAACAAAGTCTTGTTCTCATCCCTGACTGAACAGCGGAGCGTGCATTCGTTACATGGGGAATGCATACAGATGAGACAAGACATCCAGTTCCGAATATGCGGAAACATATGTAAAAGCGAACCTGGTCGGGCTACTTCTCTATTCGGGGAGGCCATCGCGGGAACATTGACAATCACGGAGATGGAAATCCAAGCAAGCGGCGCTTATGCCCAAAGCAGTCACTATTGACGATGACGAGTTGATGCAGTATTTCGATCATCACAGGGAGACACTTGTCACACCGGAGGGGGGGCATAACGTTAGAGAGCTATTTTCGGGGCTCGATGGGTTTCTAAACGCGAAATGCGCTGCTGCACCCGATGAGCAAACAACGGATGATCTGACATGAACAGGGAGATCTGGCAGCGGAGTTTTTTATTCGTTGTGATAGCCCTACAATTGACTTTTTCCTCTACGTCTTTTTACTGTTCTAAGCGAAGAGCCGTGATGGTTTTGCCCCGGGAACGTGATCGGAGCAAGCCGACTAACGTGAACGTTCCTACGCGTGATGTGATGTTCGATAACATCGTTGGACCGACGTACAAGAAGAGAACCTGCTGAATGCGCGAATTCTTGGTGCAGGAGAAGGTACCCAATCGTCGATCGATGTGTTTCCTGTTAGGCTTCACCTCCTCTTGAGGGCGAGTTGACTTGTCTCTGCAGACAGTTCACCAACAGAGGAAGATCTCGCTCATTCTGGGAGTGGAGTCGCACTGTGAAGCTGAGGCTTTAGCGTGGTCCAAACAGATGTCGACGTGGCACAGTGTTTATGTAGGTGGCTACGAGAAGGAGGCTGCCTCCAAGAACTTTGTCAGTATCGTTGTTGATGGATTTCCCCTCACTTCAACGAATCTGTTGCAAGCCATAGCTCAATAAATACTGAGAGGTTGAAGTCAGCCAGTCCCTCACTCTACTATTAATACTGACGTTCAGTCGGCCAGTTTCTCCTCAAGATTTGCCTACAAGTAACGCTCTCGGCCAACCTTGTTGAACTCAATGCTCCAAGCCTGGGCCGTCTCCACCCCCGTTCAAACTACAGGTCGCTAAACCAAGTTGCACTGTCCATCGGGTATGTATTCTTTGGTCTACTGCACTGTCCATGCCTGCTAATTTCTCTGCTGGCCTAGTCCCCTTTTAGATCCCTCGCCCGTTCGCCAGTTCGGTTGGCTGCTTGTTCCTTGGCTTCTTCAAGACGGGTGGTACGAGTAAAACTGGACCTCAAGGTCACTCTCCAGCAAAGTTTTGGTGGCAAAGTACTTTAGTCATCCTTCTCTTGTGTTCCTCTCGTCCCACCCCAGCGTCAGAAAGTCTTCCGTCTCGCTCTACGATTTGGATTGGTTTGCTTGCTTGCCCACCCCCGGTCTTCCCTCGAAATCTCCTTCTCTTGCCCAAACCCGCTTCTCACCTCATCTTCTCTTCTCGTCTTCCCATCCCTTCCCTTCCCTGACCTGATCTCTCTCTTCTATCCACACTTTCCCTTTTCCTCTTCATACATACATACAACCAGCCAAAAAACACCAAACGAATTCCGTATACCGCAGATCTACGACCCCTTAATCAACCTGTCCAACATCGAAGTTTTCTGCAATTTGACTCCTGGTCACCCCGAACAACCCCCCGCATTATGGTCCAAGGCGAAAGGGCCGAATAACACCTGCACCTCGTCTCCTGGAATCAAGCCAGCCCTTCCAATCTCCCAATCTCCCCGCCCTCCCGGTCGACCGACTACCAAGTCGCCCCGAATATACCTTCGAGACGACACCTCTTATCGCGGTCCCCCGCAAAATCCCCAGACTTTTGGCTTGCTGGCTGCTTGACATTTCGTCTCCCCCGCGATATCATAATCTAAATACCCCCGAGCTCGACTCTCTGGTCTAAACGACCCTCGAGCTTATTCTACTTCCCTGGTATCATCGTCTCTGGAAGTCAATCATTCCTGTCGTCGCCTACCCCGACGACCCGCCCCGGCCGTTGATAACTTTCTTTGATACTGACAAGGAAACTCATTATGTCAACGGCACCAAAACCAGCAATGACAACCGCCGTAAAGAGGGCCTGCGATGGCTGCCATCGTCGCAAGGTCAAGTGTGATAGTGGTATCACTTGTCGCAACTGCTCAACTGCTGGCATCGAATGCACATATCTCGCCATTCCTCAGAAGAAAGGTCCCAAGGGTTCTCGCGCAAAAGTTATCACCGAATTGAGAGACAACCAACGCCAGGCCAGTCTTGCTGCCAAGGTGCAAAACAGACTCGCTGGACAACCCGTTGACCTAACCATTCCTGCTCTCAACCCTACAGCTGGCATGTTGTCCAACGACCTGATCAAGGCCTGTGTCAACTTCTACTTCGAAAATACTTACTCGTTACTGCCTTTCCTTGACCGAAACCAAATCGAACACATGATGCTAAATATGGAAAGTGGCCGTGACCGGTACTGTCTGTTTGCAGCTCTCTGCGCATATGTAGTACTTCAGCCTGGTATGGTCCTTCCAGCTTCATCGCCAGAAGAGGCCTTCAACATTCAGTCCCATCCCGGCGCCAACATCGCCGCAGCCAATTTGCTTCTTGAGGAGTGCCTACGTGTTCGAAAGGGCTCCGATTACTTCGAGACACCAAACTTCAACGTTATGGTCACAAACATTTTCCTCTACTCCTGCTTCAAGATGATGGACGGAACAGACCGAGCGTGGTACTACCTTCGAGAGGCCACAACTATGGCCCTCCTTGCAAACATGGACAAGGAGGAAAACTATGCCCAGTTCCCTCCAACTGAGGCTGTCCGAAGACGTCGGTTTTTCTGGTTCTTGTTCGCCTCCGAGCGCGTCTACTTTTTCGACCGCCGTCGACCTCTGTCCCTTTATGCGACAATCGCACCTAGCCAGATGCACGACGACCCTAATGATGCCTTGTATCCCGAGCTTCAGGCCTTTTTCATCATGTGCAACATCTTCCGACCTATGGACGACTCTTTCCTGGCCGCTTGGAGAAAGGGCTGCGACCATCTCGACTGCCATCAAATTACTGGTCTCAAGAATCACCTCAAGGAGTGGCAAGCCACTAACCCCTTCCATCCCGAAACTGCCTACATGGCCAGTCAACAATTCCTCAACAATACAATTTGGCAGCTTAACAACTCCCAAAATCAATACCACAGCGATCTGACACGGCAAATGACCAGCAAGATGGCTTCTTCCTTTGCCGGCCAGCCACTTGAGCTTGCAAAGTCCTGCTTAGTATGTATTATTTGCTATGTTCGAACAACACGCGTCTGACAATTTCACAGTTCCCCAAGCTACTCGAGATCTGTCTCAACTTGACTACGTACTTGGCCAACGTGGCCCCGGATCGACATCCGTTGGTTGTGGGCCCTCACCAGTGGCTCCAGGATCTCCTCGCCTCTCTCGACCCTACCCGAAATGGTGACTTTGCATTCACTCCTCTTTTGTTAGCCAAGGTCAATGAGATCCTTCCACGCCTGGCCGACCCAAAGCTGCGAAACGTCCCAGAGAACGCCTCTTTCGGTATGTCTGCTGACATTTTCGACGGCTTTGGCAATGCCGGTATGGCCATCATGCCACAAATGAATGATTACAACCAAGGCATGGTCGTCGATGAGAACGAGACCAAGTACGATTTGAGTGGCAGTAGTCCTGACACCATCCCCAACTCCAGTTACTCGAATGGTACGCCCCCTGGTACGCAGCCAGGTAGTGACATCGCCTCGGCATTTGTCGGCTCACCTGCTAATGTCATGTCCCCTGGCATCGATTACAATGTCGGTAACGTGGGCATGGGCGGGTTTGACATGTCTGAAATGGGCATGAATTCATTCACAGCGTCTCAGCCCAATTCATTGAGCAACATTCAACATCAACAACGTGTTGGAGGTCAACCACCCTTACAGGGTATACAGAACCAGAATGTCAACAGTTCAACTATGAACCCAACAATAAACCAGATATATGGTATACAACAACCGCAGCGGCAGAACAGTTATCAGATGCAAAACCAACCCCCCTTGTCGCAAATCGGGTCAATGTCTGACATGGACTTTTCGATGCGATAATCACCAAAATTAAAAACATGCTGTCTAGGTCTAGATGCCTTGGCAAACCCTGTATGCATTTTTCGTTCTCTTCTCTGGAATTACTATGACATGGGCGCACAATGCAGCGCTTCTTTGACCTTGCGTTGTATCTATCTTGCGAGCAAGTTTCTGTCTGCGGATCAAATGGAAACCGGAGGTTGGCGCTTTGGAGTTTTGGATCACCTATCTTTTACAAGAATAAGGTTGAGGATCATGTTACGATTGTTTATGTGGTCAAGTGACTTGGATCGGAGATCCCTGAAAACAAATACTGTGCTATGGAAAGCTTTATATTGGTGGTGTTAAGCACATTCTTCACTTTGTGGTTATAGAATTATGAATCAAAACTTTACTCTATTCAATTCATCTTGATCAGCTCTCTCGTGCCCCAAACAAATCAATCTGAGCACTAACTCGGCTACTTCGCTTGTAATTGTATAGATTTAATTGTAAATTCTGGGTATTTTGCTGGTATCTTTGTTTTCGTTCTGTAGGTATCGTAACGCCAAAGTCAAACCCGTTCATTCATTACTTCGTAACCAAATTTCCAACTCCCACCAATGCTAACGTCTCGCAGTCACAGACCGAACAGCTAGCACCTCTATTCTCGCAGCATACAAGCTCATTAGATGACACACAGGGTCTCCCCAAATAACACTTCTCAACCTCTCCTCGGAGCACGTCACCGCTACAACTCCCTCGTCGAGACGCTCTCGCACCGTCTTGCGATCTTTGGGCTTGGCTTCTAGGTCCCCTGAGCGTAGCACCACGATACGGCCTGCGTTGCTCAGCGTGCACGGGGGGACGTCCCATGTTGGCTTCTTGCGTGATTTCTTGGGGTCTTTTCGTTGGGATGGCGGTGGTGAAGCGAGTAAGTCGAGAAGACTTTTGACGTATGCTTTGTCGGCGCGGACAACGGGGTCTCCTTCGTTGACGAAGCTGAGGAAGATGCTCTTTCTGAGGGCGTGAGTTTCGGGTTTTGCCAATGGGAGGAGAGACACAGGTGGTGCGCCGAACGTGACGCAGTGTATTCTCTTGAAGCAATTCGTCAAGACGTTGAGTTCACTCTCTGCCGCATTCGTCTGGGCTACCATGTGCGAGTATAGCAACGCAGCAATAGCTCCACCGGCCGAATGTCCAGTGATCAAGAGACTGAAGGTCGAGCGCTTAGGATCCTCTTGAAGAAGCTGTCTCAATCTCGCAGCTACCGGGCGTACCATCTTCTTAGCAACGGAGAGGAAGCCCGCGTGGCACAAGTTTCCAGGATCGTCGAGGAAGTTGAGTGGGCTGATGGGTGCAGAGTTGAGATTGACAGCCCAATCCATGAAACTTGCTGTGCCACGGATGGCGAAGACGATGGTGTTCATGTCGTCCATGGAAACAGACTTTATGCAGGTCTGTCTTGGACCAGCCAGCCAGTCGGATGAGACGTGAGCGTCTCGTTCGGTGCCGCGAGGTCTTTCGTAGACGCGCTGGGAGTACTGAGCGGCGAGACAAAGGAGAGGCCAGGTTGGTATATGCCTAGTTCTGTTAGAAAGGGAATGAAGCGTAGAGGGGAAAACATACAGAGATAGTGGTGGAAGTGTTGCAGGAAGCTTGGAGTTCGCGTATTGCTCGACTTTAGAGAAATAATTACCCGACACAACAGACGCAGCAACATTGCATGAGGACTTTTCCTTATTCTTCACCTTTCCCATGCCCTTGTCGACTTGATCCGTCTTTGGCTCCTGATCCGTGACGGCACAATTGAAGAGCTTATTCTCATTGCCCTGTACCTTCTCATGATCAATAAGCGTCATGATATCGTTGAACCGATCATACAGGGCATTTGTCGACTGAGCAATCTGCGCACATCCATGCCAAGCCGACAACCCATCGTCGTATAGTTGCGGTGGAATTGATTCCTTGGCCAGATTCACCATTGAGCCTGTGAAACGGTTCAGCGACGATGAGAGGGTCTGGTGTGAGTTTGTCGTTGCGAGATGATGCGGTGGTGTAAACGCGGACAAGTTGGGGTGCGATTGCTGCGACCCGAGGTGATAGTGATTGTTGATCACCACAGGTTGAGTGCTGAAGCCCGGCGGTGCTGGGAGATAGCCCGCGGGCTGGAAGTGAGGCTGTGATTGAGAGGCATGGAGCTGATTATACGGAAGAGCAGGCCTCAACGCCGGACGCCCATTTCCTGGATAAGGAGGCGGTTCAATCTGAGGTCTCGCAGGACGAAAGACATTAGGAGGATCTGTTATCTTGGGCTTAGACGAAGCTATCGTTTTATTGGGTTTTGTTCCTTTCTTGGACTTCTTGCTCGACTTCTTGGGCTTTGTGCTACCAAAAAGCCAAAAGGCCATCGTGACGTGGGGAAAGGTTTTCTCAGGTAGGAGGGTTGATTTACATGGCCATCGGAAACGTGAGGAAAAAAGAAACAGTAAACAAAGAGTGAAGAAGATGGCGAGAATCATGAGAAAGGTCACTCACACATGACCCAGACCAGACCAGACCAGGCCGAGGATATTCTTAGCAACAGCTCTGATTGAGTCTTTGCGCAGCGGGGGCCTTCTCAGCCCGGTCGATCAATTCCCCTGTCGAACCATCTTCCGTCAGTATAACCAGCACACTCCCTCCCCTAACCCGGGCGTTTAGTGCTCAAGTTATTCTGTCTCGTGGATAAGAAAGCCCTTAGCGACCCTCACTAAAGAAGCGAAAGCTGCTGCACCCCTGTAAAACAACCGCCATTCGTTGGCCGCCAACCAATCAGTGACATACAGCCAAGGATGACTCTAAAGAGGGAGGACATTGGATGGAGATGCAGCTGAATGCAGCTTTGGTAACTAGGATCAGTCGAGTCGGCGGCAATGGGGGATAACCCTATGGCTACTGGGTGACTCAATGATTGCATTGCATTGCATTGTCTGGGGCGAGAAATTGGGAAAGGGCATGTGAAATTGTGAATTGCACGAGTTGGGATTTGGAGTCTGAGACATTGGATTGGAGATGACGTGACTGAGAGGCTGTGTTGAAAGGATGTGTTGGTTGGTGGATTTTGGTGGTCGAGGCTAACTCGATCGCCGGCCTCGTCGGGGTTACAAGACCTTAGACAAAGGATCACTGCAGTGAGATTGTCCTGAATCGTCTGAATATCTATACAAGTCAGCTAGGTTAAGTCCTCTGGTATCCTCTATGCTGATGATGATACTATCCTAAGTTTATGCTTAAAGAAGCCCGTCTGCACTAAACGTCCATCAAACCCCCTCCTTTGTAACCTACCTAGGGAAGGAAAGAAAACTCAGGACCTCGATCCTAAGTGACAAAAAGATTTAGGTGATATAGCCTAAGCTTAGGATGACTTTTACTGAGTTTATTTTAACACCCTATATCAAGGTCTGTTGTTTTCTTGCCCCCCCAGGCCTACCTACTCTATAAACATGCTTTCCGTGTTTTGACTTAGTCACTCCGTACTTGTATCTGTAATCTTGATGTGCAGCTCAAAAACCCTCCGACCCAATCCCTCAACCAACGCAACCTTGGCTTCCAAAAGCCTTCCACCATCCTTTATATTATCCGTCGCCCAGTTAGTCCCATAATATGAAGGGAAAAGTGCCTTCGGACCCGATGCCTGTTCAATCTTGAGCTCCTCATATTCGGCTAGGCAGAGCCGCGACCGCTGGTTCTTCATGCGCTTCTGGATCTCGCCTGCACTGAGACCCTCAATCTCGCCATACAGCTCATTTAGCTGTAAGTCTTCATTTGAGGTCCGGGCGTGTTCTACGAAACTGTGAAGATTAAAGACTCGGCACCACGGATGCCACTGAGACGGATGTTTACACTCTTCGAACACTTGGCGATGCATACCCCAGATGACAGCCGTATAGGCAAATCGACCAGCACCTTGTCGATTTGGCCCTTGATCCAAGTTTGATCTTTCTGGAAACTCAAGCGCAAAATTAACAAAGTGAATGCCGCCAAAATACCTCTCGCCGTCTTCTTTGTGCTGGCACCTCTTAAAAGCCCAACGTGACGGTATTTGGGTGGCGCGGCCTTGGTAACGGCTGAAAGGAGGGTGGCTGCCTCCGCTGTCCATTGTAAAGCCTAGCTTCTGCGTATCCAAAACGAAATACACGGGTCCAGTCACGGGTCCAGTTTCCGGTCCTTCTTCAGTAGAAGGGCCGGCCGTTGCGTTGATGGGGCTTTGCTGAAGCAGAATGCTGATGGTCTTCTTGGTGGCCGCGGCGAGGGCTGGGGTGAGAGAGAGACGTCGATCGACTTCGCCAATTGATGACTCTACATCGAATGGACCTCGAGTTATCCTGGGATCAAGGGGAACGATATGCTGATGGTATACTCTTCGGTACATGTTGACAGTTCCCATATACTCCAGCAGCAAGGCAGGTCGCTTAAGGTAATCATGGTCATATGCGAGATGCATGATACCCAACCAGAGGTTTCGAGCCGCAGTTTGCTTCCCGTCAGGCACTACCTTGCAGGGGCAAATCCATAGGCTGATACGCATAGCTGTATCAGTGATCTTCATTGTAGCCAGATTTTCGAGGAAATTAGCCTCATACTTCTTGTCGACGCTGTTGAAGACCCGGCGGCCAAGAATGTGAACGGGCTCCTTGAAGGTGCTGGATGAAGGAGCCAAACAGCCCGGTACAGACCCTTGAGGTGCAACATCAGGCCGAGCGCGCCATAGCAGCACTGACTGGTCTTTTGACTGTCGGACAATGGCCTCTTGAAGACGCAAGAATGCCTTGTCACCTTCGCCATATAGCAGTGGCATGTTTAGGTTGAAGAGACCGAGGAGACAATAGGCTGCATCTTCTTTGCGGGTAGTGATGCGGGACGATGCCCAGCTCATTTTGATGGAGATGACGAAAGAGTCCAAGGTCTGAGGAAGTGTGTCAAGTCCTTGACATCCAGTACAAATACCGTCGCGAACTGCAAAAGCAGAATTTGGGCATGCACATCGGGGTTCTCGAAACAACTGCGGCCAAATACCAGTTCTTTTGCAGATACGATCGAGAAGTGCGCTGTCTCTCGAGCCAAAGCTAACCCATTCCTTGTCGTAAAACTCAACATTCCGTGGTGCTATGAGCTCCTGCAAGGTCCATCCTCTGGTAAACCAAAGACTGTCGAAGAAAGAGGTCTCTGATTTGTCGAGAACAACATAGTTCTCAGCCGGCTCGTAATGGATGATCTTGCAGTTGGAAGAAGTGTTGAAATCATCGAGGTAGACATAGCACTTTTTTGACTGCTGATACCATCTGAACATGGAGTTGATGGCCTCTGAGAGCTCTGCGCTGCTCGATTTGTCGATGCAGCATGTGTCGATCCAGACATAGGATAAACCATCTTTGCCGGCCCGGTCGAGCAGAGCCCAAATCTTGTAGAAGGACTGGCGGCCCTGCAATTTCTGTAGTGGCCGCTGTGTTAAGTCTTGAAAGGTGATTTCGTCTTTCCCCCACCTATGTGACAGAATCCCGTAGGGTGGGATCTCCTTGTCGAAGAAGCTCTCGAGTCGTTTGTCGACGACATTCAAAAGCCGCATTGTTGGATTAAATGTTGTAAGGCTTGATTGATGATTCTGTATTGAAACTCAAAAGTTGAGATGGGATTTGTGATGGGAGGCTGATGATGATTGGCATCGCCCGACCAGGCTTTCAAGAAGGCATACTTGGGGTAAATGCAACTGCAACTGCCTCAGGGTGTAAGAAGACTTCTGACGGTAAACTAAGGTGTCAAAAATACTTAGTCTAAGATCCTCTATATCTATACTAAGTTTACCTAAGTTTACCTAAGGCTTTTTGTCACCTAGGATAGAGGTCCTAAGTTTTATTGCATCCCCTTGAACTGCAACTGCAGCTGTAGGCCGCTTCAGTCCGTGCTATTGAAGGAGGCAAGAAAAGGAAGGATGCTTATTCTAGATGACAAAAATGGTTAGGTAAATTTAGTGTATCCTTGTAGAGACTTAGATTGAGTAATTTTTGGCATCCCGGGAGTTTTCTTGCGCACGTGGGCAGTGCCTACCCTACCTTAAGGTACTTGCAACCAAGGTACGTACAGACCTGATGTGACAGTTGCACTTGAGACTTGGGTACCTTAGAGTTCTCAAAACTGAGCATCTCGATGCCCCATGCAAATAAGAAAGCCTCGTCCTAGGTCGTTCCTACAATGAAGTAAAAGTAAATGATTTAGAACTGTCGGTAAAAGATTGCAGAAATTAAATTTTTGTGTCATTCTTGATCGCTATATAAAAGAGTGAATCCCGCCCGCAAATTGTCATCCATCGTCATCCATCCAACTCTTGGACATGTACGAATGATGCTGCATCGCTTATTCAACACTCCCATGTAAAACCACACCTGCTTCTCTGTTCAATATCCTGGAAATGACCGATCCAATTGATGAATCGATACAGCGTACGGTTGTGTAGAGGTGACATAATTCTCTTCAATCACAGTAACGGGTATCAATTCGCCAACTACGAGCCAGCATTAATTAGCAGCTGATCTCGCAAATCACATACTGGATCCAAATCGGAGAGAATCAACTTACACCAAAAGTCGCAATCTGTACGGCCTTCAAGCCCAGCTTGACTTTCATGCCGTCTTCGCAGTCCTCACAAAGAAAGATGATACGGAAGCCCGCCCACATCTTCATCTTCTCCCTGCCACACTTGCCGCAGGTCGGGGCATCAGTTGCTTCTTTGATCACATACTTGACGCCTGCGACTGCGAGTGCTGGGACGAGGTGGAAGACCATGTTGATCTTTTCTTTTGTAGATAATGTCTTGAGGGGGAGGGGGATCCGATGGGTAGGATGATCAGAGCTGTGTCTATGCTAGTACCTCAGCAAGAGATACCAAGGCCAGATTTGAGATATTGAGAAGTAAGAATGCAAAATATGTGAGCAGATTCCTTGTGTCTTGGTTTGAGCCAGATGAGTCCCTTTCTGGAGAGGCAATCTCTGGTATATATAATTCTCTCTGGCGTCAAATCATGCGAGGCTGAATCCAGACACTTTTTGGCGTACGACCACAATGCTGTGACTCCAATATCATTCATGTATATACGGTACATATGCAGCTCTAGGGTTTCTCATCAGTATGCTTGCTGATAAGGTTATTTCACAAAGCAGGGGTAGGTCTTTGAGATGGTGGCAACGGTTAGATGATAGCTGCCCCTAGAGACGCCGAATATTGACAGAAAGCCCATGCATAAGCGAGCTGAAGAGAGGCTGAAAGAGCGACCCTAAGTGCAATGTTTATGAAGTAGTTCTTGCGCTGTATCGCTCGTATAAGTCGTCTAAACTAACGGAAGACTGTGGTTGTCTAAAACCGCTAGTTTGACAGAACGCCCATGCATGACCAACTAACGAAAAATGCCTGTGCGTTAGCTACCCTGTTTGAGGCTGAAAGCTTCTTCAGGGTGGAAGCTCTCCTCTTTGGGACGGGGATAGGCATGATTCTGCTTTTGCCCGGGCAGTTTGGGTGCCTCATGTCTCTATATGGGTAGTTATGCTAGTACTGAGCCCTTGGAAGTGACACCAGAAGCTAGAAAGTATCTGTACACATGTATATATATTCTTGACTCTGCCTCCATCAAGAAATACTCAAACAACCCAACAGCAAACTCGTCTCAATTATTCCTGACTTTCAGCTGAACAACCCATCTATCTCAGCTTAACAAGCAATTCACATCAGTTCTCATCCACCCTGGTTCAACATGTCTTCAGAAACTCCTGCACCTCCTCCAAAGGTTGAATATCCCACCAGCGTCGACAAGCCTGATCTTACAACAGGTGACAACCACACGGTTGGCGTTGACTACAATAATGGCGCCAGCTACGTCGACACAACTACAAACCAACCAATCCATGACTCTGACGTTCATACGAGATTCTCTGGGTATGGTGATAGTGATGATGGAGATAGTGGTGGGATCGTGGAGGAGATTGTTGATGCTGTGACGGATAGTTGTGTGGTGATGTAGTTGGGAGGACTGGACTTGAAGTTGAAGTTAGCTTGATCTGCTGTTTTCACGCTTCCGTCTTTCTTTCTCAGTACTGAATAATACTCTGTCATTTTCGCGAGGTCTTGGTGGAGTGCTCATTCAATCATTTTCGGCCATTTGCTCTGTGTTCTTGTGCCTGAAAAACTACAGTGGTTACATTCTTGGTAAAGTACCACACCAAAAGAGCTTTAACTCTGATAAACCAGGTTTAAAATCAATAAGTAGATCAATAGTGACCTCCTCGTTACCGTTGATTGGGTAGATGTTGCAACTTACACGCTATCGCAGACTCAGCCGCACGAGCTGAACCCTCCCGTTCTTCAAGTTTCAAGCCCCAAATGGGCTGATTTCAACCTTCAATTGCCGAATGAGTCCTACGCTAGAACAAGGCTGCCTTCACGTGGCTGGCGTAGGCATATTTATGGAAGAACGTTACGAGAATGCCTCCTTGCGAGTGGGCACTATTCGGATGAATGCTTGAGGGGTATCCAATAAGCTATCAGACTAATGCGTCGTGACAAAGTTGCTCGGACGTTTGGATCGCTAAACCTGCATATCGCTAACATGCGAGGGGTTCCAAGTGCTGAAAGACGCTTGAGCCCCTCACTTCTTAAGATATGGAGTGTGAACGGCTGGATGTTTGACAGCCATGGTGTGATCTAGCCCATGAGACGGGAGGCCAATGTACGAACTACAAAACGCCCATGCATATATATCCAAATCCCATCCATCACAGACTCTGCATGCATGTCATCATTCCCAAATCAGTCGCCCTAATGGATCCCCTCGTGAATCCCCAATCAGTTCTTACGATACCATCAAGCGAGGACTGGTCTCGCCTACGACCCCTCATCAAAGAACTCTACCACGACCGTAGACTTTCTATGGCAGAGGTCAGGGATCATTTAAAATCGCTAGGATACAGGGTCAACACGCGCATGATCAGAGCTCGAATCTGCCAATGGAACCTGCAAAGAAACAACCAGTTTCACGGCATGGTTGCGGCTCTTCGCTTACTTGATCCAGACCCTGCATCGTGGCCAGTACCCGAACCCTGGTTCGTGATCCGAGGACGCCATGTCCCGCTGCATGAGATCCTGCGATACTTCAGACGGAAGGGTATACCGAACCCAATTGACTGGTGTCGTTCAGCTGCAGTGTCCCAGGAAGAACCGCCTGTCAGGCTTCTACAAGAGGGAGATAGCCCTGTGGAGGGTACGAGCGAAGGTAGTTCAACAATCGCTACGCTATCTTCAGTCAGCAGCGTGGCCATGTCTATGTCTCCTGTTAATATCCCCACGCCTATATTCATTCTCGAGCAAAAGGCAGCTGCCAGTCTAACTGACTACTGCGGGGTGTACCTCAGCCGAGACATCCACCCAGAGCCAGAGGTTCATCAGTTTACAATACACGGACGTTTCGGGAACCGGATGCAAGAAGGTCTAGCACAGATGATGCGTGGAGGCCCAGGCGCATTTCCACACTTCCATCAAGCTTTTGACCTTGTTCAGCCTCTTCTGTCTGACTGCCATCCGATGAGTCTTGCTCAACTGTTGGCCATCGTTTGTGAGCTCTCGGCGTGCAATGCTCAGGAAGTATTGAAATGCCTACTCCGGTATTCGGCGGCAATGGCTTCGTCCTTACGGACACCCTCCCCTCTCATCCAATTCTTGCTGTCCCTCTCCCTATTGCCACCTGAACTACTGCAGTGCACGGCTATCTCGAGTCTTCGGGCTGCATTGGCTGTATTCTCCGATAAGTCCCCCCACACCTGGCATCGTCTCTATATCGAGGAACGGCTTTGTGACTGCCTTTATCACGGTCGAGACCGCATTGAAGGTGGATACCGTCGAGCTCAGCTTTTGCGGAACCAAGAATCGTTCTATGGAGCATTCGCACGAAACGTTATCTGGACTGTCACCAATGTCGCAGATGATCACCTAGATGGCGGTGATCTAGAAGGCGCAGAGTCGTACTATAGGATGGCTTTGGAACGGGCTGAACAACTCAGTGGTTTCCCAAGGGCCAAGTTGCGCTACGCTGCTCTAGAGGGACTAGGCAGGATAGAGCAGATGCGCTTTGAGATCACGCGTAATGATCGAGAGACTTGTCTAGGACACTTGCAGGAAGCTCTTCGATATGTTGATGAGTCGTTGAATGAAGCACTAATATGGTTTGAGCCAACAAGTAGGCGTGTAGGACGAGTGACAGAACAACAGGGGCATATCAGGAATATTTTACACTGCCTCGGGTGAGATTTGTCAGGTTCTGCTAGATGACCTCCATTTCAACAAAATTGGAGCTCTCCAGAATCCACGGTATTCCTTGATCATCATCATCTGTCTCCTGAATGTCAATATGGAAATAGCCAACGCGTCTGTATCGACGTTCATGTCCTGGGGCAGGCGTCAGAACAATCCCTACATGTGTATCTGAACTTTGAGAAGAGCCCATTCTTTGTTGTGGTCCCGAAGCGCAAGCTATAAGTAAGCTGTACAACTCGATGTTGTTTGGGAGGTCGTAGTCTGGATGAAATGGGCATTGGCGGTGGATATGTCGTAATCCTTGACAATTCCTATGGACACGAATGTCCTTGTTCGTGCTAGAAGCAGAATCTTGACCATATTTTAACAAATCTGGAACACCCGGCCGTAACAGGCCTGAAACCTTGACGCAATGTTTCGTTATGTCTACTAGTAGACCGCGGCCTACAAAGTCTGTTGCATCGGGCAGTTCGATGATGTCCGCAAGGAGGGAAACTTGTGTGGCAGGCTCATAAATGATCTGTGGTCCTTGTACATCAATGCTGGCCCAAGACCAAGTCGGCGACCTCTCACAACAAGCTGCGCCTCTTCCTCCCCTAACATACCATAGCATATCCCGGAGTATATGCTCTCGCCACAACCCAAATGACCAGGTGAGTTGTGATTTTATCTGAACTTGCTTTGCAAGACCAGCCAAAGCAACCAACAAGTCTGACTTGCGGCTCAGATTCGTTGTCGAATACCTCCTGACGAGCTCATGCCAGAAGGAGAGAAATGCGTCGTGGGCAGAATCATCAAGCCCGTGTAGCCCAAACATGGAAAAAAGTACTTGATAATCTGCTTTGGCGATTGCGCCGCTGTGATAGCATGCGTCAGATCCTCCCATAGCGCCGCAACGGAGCTCAGTCCTACACTCAAGGTGAACGAAGTTGCGAGTCAAGTGCACCGTCCGAGGCGACAATATTCGCTCCTGGAAAACCCACGCTCTTGTATCGAGGTGAAAGCGCGCTTTATCGAAAGGGTGTAACAAACAGTGTGGAGTGCATGGCGGAACGACTTCATAGTAGAGACTAGAGCTCGTGTCCAGTCGACAAGATAGTTGACTCAACGGATTTCGTGGCACGATCATGCTTGAGTTGCCATCAAAGCATTCGGCTGCCGCGATGGTAACCGCTGCGTTACCGAAGATGTCATTCATCTTGCCTGCTTGATCAACCCAATCGTCCGACGCTGCAGAAGATTGGCTCCCATCTTGCATGATGCAAAGGGCATCGATCCAGAAATACCTAAACCCGAGACCCCTGACGACTCGAATGGAGTCTTGTAGTAGTTTCGGGAAATCTTTGACGTGAATCTCTCTCTGAAACGCCGCCAGATTAGAGGATGTCATGACATAGGGCTTACTAAATCCCCAGCTGTAACTCAGGGCGCAGTATTCCTTGGTGTGGTCATTATTGGCCTCGATAATCCGTATTTTCTCGATGTCCGGGAAAGCCAATAGATCTAGCAAGCGCCGGGGTCGTACTTTTGTTTCCGTGGGACCAAGAATCAGGCTCAAAAGGTCGTCGCCGCACAGGATATGAGTACTCTGACATTCAGTAATCCAAGATCGAATGAGGTCGGCAGTTGCGTCGGAATAGGTAGTTGACTGCAGCGTCGATAAAAGGTGTTGATTGTCATCTTTTATGCCCCAATGGCTCTCTGAAACAGATTAGCAGCTAGAATCTAAGGGCACAATAAGTTATACCTGTGACTGGGCGTAGTTGTAAGGGATAATCGCTGAGTATTTGATCATGACTAAAGATCCTTGACTCTTCGCAGGGAAACAACGTAAGGAGAAAGGTACCAGCATCTGTGTCCAACATCGCTATTGAGATATAGATAGGGCCATTCTTGTCACCAGAAAACTGTCGATCACCATGATCTCCGGTGCATCCTACAACGGCTCCAACGACGATGGAGCAGAAGTGGCAGCCTTGCGACGCAGCGGATAGAACATCAGTGCGGCTGGGAGAGAAGAGAAGATGCTGTGGCATCGATGGGGCACCTTCTCCGCCGTTGAGAAGGACTTCAGGTCGGAATCTGAGGCATGTTGCACGTTCCCAGAAAGACGTACAGAGGGAGCAAAGGGTATGAGGTTGTAAGGTTTTGACATCAGATTTGTTGTCTGACATATTCGGCGAGCTGGCTTGGTTCTTGTGAATGAGACGACACTATCTGATACCGGGGAATCGCATATGCTAGGAACCTGAGATGTAGGACTTGGTGTTATCACGCATGAAGCCGCACACGTGATGTACCAGTCAGTTCTCTTGGGTCGCATTGCCTAGCGCATATTGTTGACATGGGATAAAGGTGTGGCGGCATCGCTGAAGATGAGAGGCTGATTTTGTAGCCAAGGTCCATTGTGTCGAGAGAACAAGAAGAAAAGCTTCATGAGAATGAGGGTCGAAGATGCCAAAATCTGGCGACGCAGCTTGTAAGGATAAAGACATGAAGGGGAGCACCAAGGACCCTAAGTTTTGGTGGGAATGCGCTTACCCCAGATACAATCCCGCCCGTCTTGGTGGAACCTCGAATGCGATCGCATTCAGGGAAGGATCCACTGGGAGCAACACCATGGGCAAGGATCCTTTGACAGGAAACGAACCACTAGCATCAACGACACGACGGAATCGATGTCATCTTTCATGGAGTTCCTGCTATATAAATACCCTTTCTTCTCCTCCTCGTAACTCATATCCGAAGATAATCTGCAATGTCTGACTTTTACGACAACAATGTCACAAACAACCTTCGAGGTGCCTGGGCCATCCATGCCAATTACACAACTTGACCATATCAACGACAGAGGCTCAGCGGCATACCAAGTTTGCAATCAACACCGCCCTGTTCGAGAAACGCCGGTCTCCGATTTGAGTAACAACCATGACGCTTCAAGCTCCAATGAACCCGGCATTCAGAGTACCAAATCGAAGAAGACCCTCCTTCAAATTGCAACAGTGATGACCTCGCTCTGCGCCTGTGTCTTCCTTGCCGCACTTGAATTGACAATTGTATCAACAGCACTTCCAACCATCGCTGCCCATTTTGCATCTGATTCGGGTTATACTTGGATAGGCACGTCTTTTGTCCTCGCCCATACTGCCTCAACACCCCCGTGGGGCAAGATTTCCGATATCTGGGGTAGAAAACCTATATTACTCGTCGCCAATGTCATATTCTTTGCTGGTAGCCTTATTTGTGCTCTGGTTGATGACCTGGCTATCTTTATCGCTGGGCGGGCCATTCAAGGATTGGGCGCTGCGGGGATGCAGACGCTGGTGAATATCTGTATCAGCGATATGTTCTCGCAACGGGACCGCGGGCTATACTATGGGCTGACATCAATTGTCTGGGCCGTTGCGTCTGGGATTGGTCCCGTACTTGGAGGCGCCCTTACAGATCAGTTGAAGTAAGTTCATGTCTGTTGGAGGGTATTCTTTCTAACAGTGTCCAGTTGGAGATGGTGTTTTTGGATCAATTGTAAGTTTCCATGACAGATCTTCCGAGCTGTATCTGATATCCCTAGTACCAATCACCGCTGCAGTCTTTGTTCTCTTGGTCTTCACTCTCAAGCTCCCATCTCCCAACACCCCTGTGTGGGCAGGCCTGAAAGCCGTCGACTGGCCCGGCAGCTTTCTCATCATAGGGGGGACCTTGATGTTGCTGCTCGGTCTTTATCTTGGTGGCGTGTACGAACCTTGGAACTCTGCAGCAGTGGTGTCTCTCATAGTTTCTGGTGTGGTCACTGGAGTGTTGTTCATATGGAACGAGTGGAAGTTGGCAGAGTTTCCTGTTCTACCAGTGCATCTCTTCAAGACCTGTTCTTCCTCTTCAGCATACGCCGTCACATTCTTCCACGCGTTTGTGTTTCTTGGTGTCGCCTATTACCTACCGTTATACTTTCAAGCAGTTCTCCTAGCAAGCCCACTGCGCTCGGGTGTGTTACTTCTACCTTTCATCTTGCCCATCTCAATCTCTGCTGCTCTTACTGGAGCCTATATACAGTTCAGTGGCAAGTATCTTCTGGCCTCCCGTGTCGGGTTGATGATCATGACATTGGGAATGGGCCTGATGATCAGCCTGGACATTAACATGAACTGGGCAAAATTGATCTCTTTCCAGATATTGACAGGAATTGGGGTTGGCTTGAACTTTGAGGGCCCCCTGTTGTCTGTTCAAGCTGTTGTGCCGCACAAGGACGTTGCGGCCGCCACCACGGCCATGGGCTTCATCCGAACACTGGCCTCAGGCATATCCGTTGTGATTGGCGGGATACTGTTCCAGAACGAAATGAAAGGTGAATATCAGACTCTTGAAGATAGTCTGGGATCCGACCTTGCCAGGTTCTTCAATGGTGCATCTGCATCTGCGAGCGTTGATATGATCAAGACCTTACCGACAGAGTCGCAGCTTGTCGTGAGGACAGCATTCTTCAATGCTCTCGACAAGATGTGGATAATGGTGCGAAGATCGGCCGACTTCTAATTCTCCTTCCATACTGATCTTCGATAGTACACTGTATTCTCCGGCGTTGGCTTGTTGCTTAGTTTCTTTATGAAAGCGCATCATCTCAGCAAAGATCATCAGGAAGCACACTTGGGCATTGCCAATGAAGGGCGGGAATTGAACCAGGCAGACGGTGTTGACTTTTCGACAGGCGCCAGGGAGAATCAGGAAATGCGACGCATTGCTTCTAGGCCTCGAGGTATATCGACGACTTGACATGAAAGTAGCCATGTGCGAGGATAGCATGTCACCACGGTTTGACCATCTGAAAGTTTATGATCAGGGACTATTTGGACCGGAATTTTAAGAAAACTACTTATTCTCGTCGATCTCAGAAGCATCTTCATGCTTGCTCTGACTGATCGCGGCGAAATCATTTATGCAATTTGGGTCACATACATCTGTCCGTGTTCAGTACAGTATCAGAAAGCTATTCGCACTTGCGAGCTTAACCGCCGTTATCTTTCGAGCACGACTTAGCCTTCTGTTCCCTCAACAGGCATCATTTCTCAGAAACAATGGGACATGAGGATTGTCTCATAGTAGTGGAGCTATGGAAATAGATTAATGCCGTTCTTGTCTCTTTTCAGTTGTCACTCCATCTTGCAAGAGCAGAGATGAGCGAGCCATGTCTAACCAACACCTCCGACACAAGAGATGCTTCGTCGTCGCTTGACGGTGAACCAGACGGCTTCACAGAGCATGGAGTCGACAACAATCCAAACCTTCCGCTCTTAAATAGCCATCGACATCCTTCTGCGGCCGGCGATACCCTGTTGCCTCAAGAGAATAACATCGACAATGAAGCAGCAAATAAGGTATTGGCCAAGATTGACAGAGCCATCATTCCATTGCTGTTCGTTACCTATATGTTGAATTTCATGGACAAGGTCATTCTATCCAGCGCCGCTGTTTTTGGACTAAGAGAGGATACTGTATGTCCACCATCCTATCCCAGCTCTTCACCACTGATGTTATCGCAGCATCTGGAAGGCCAGCAATACAGCTGGGCTGGCAGCGTCTTTTACCTAGGCTATCTTCTATGGACATACCCAACAACTGTTCTCGTTGCACGTCTTCCAACAGGGAAATATCTCACAGTAAACACACTATTTTGGGGCTTGGTCGTTACCCTCACTGCGGCGTGTCATAACTTCGGTGGCCTCTTGGTCGTGCGATTCCTTCTGGGAGTCGCAGAGGCCACGATAACGCCCGGTTTCATGTTTCTGACTTCAACTTGGTATACGCGTGATGAGATGCCAACTCGTGTTGGAATCTGGTTTTCTGGAAACTCTGTTGGGGGCTTGGTGGCCAGTTTACTTGCATTTGCAGTTGGTCATGTCGATGGATCGTCGATACGACCTTGGAGGTGGATGTACATCATCCTAGGCACCACGACTTTTATGTGGGCAATGCCTTTGTTTTTCCTTCTTCCAGACAACATCTCTAAAGCTGCTTTCCTCAAGCCAAAGGAGAGAAGAATCGCGGCACAGCGTGTGGTATCTTCTGGCACTGGTTCGACTGAGCATACGGATTGGAGATGGGATCAGGTCCGTGAATGCTTTATTGACCCCAAATCTTGGCTCATCGTGGGTATCGAGCTATTCACGCAGATTCCAAATGGCGGATCACAAAGCTTCGCGAATATCGTGGTCAAATCTTTCGGATTCACGAATTTACAATCCACACTCATCAACATACCTTACTCACTTCTATCAGCAGGTATCATATCAGGAAGCGGATACCTGGTTGGACGATTCCGTACGCTGAACTGCATTTTGATCGTCGGTATTATCATGCCATGTGTCATTGGCAGTGCAATCATCTACAAACGAGACAATGTGCCTCACAGCATCCATCTTTTCGCCTACTTCCTCCTCTCGAGCGGATCTGCAGCAATGCCTCTCAATATGGCCCTTGTACAATCGAATTATCGCGGTGTAACCAAGAAGATGACCATAACGGCCATGCTGTTCATCACATACTGCGTTGGAAACATGGCAGGTCCGCATTTCTTCCTCAAGTCTGAGGATCCACTATACGAGACTGCTTTCAAGGCCATCACTATTTGCTACAGCTTAGCTACAGTCTGTGCTGTGTGTTTAAGAACCTATCTCAAAGGACTAAATGAAAGACGAATAAGAGAAGAGGGGATCGTTGGAAGTGCTGGCTCAGGGGGTGTTGTACGAGGGGATATTCAAGGGCATGGAGATTTCTCGGATCCTGAATCAGATGCGACGGATTGGCAGGTTGTCGGTTTCAGATATAGACTTTGATCAATCCTTTTTTACTCACCCCGATAATATTGAACTCACGCGTGGGTGTTTTCCTGGCTGTCATCGCAGGACCTTGTGGCCTGGTCCTGTGGCTATGTGGATAACCCTGTCTGATCTCAAGGTATGTAACCAAGAAGATTAGAACCTTGTTTTTGCAGTTCAAAGCAGCATAAACTATATATACATGATATTCAATAATACTGCAAAATTTACGCCATTGCTATATCCATTCCCCGAAGAACTTTAATCGTTCGCTGTTATATAAGACCTTTTTATTTCCTTCAGTCACATTGCTACCTACCTTAGTCTCGCTTTCAACTGATTCAGGTAAGTCACGTGGGTCTCCGGCTGAGTGTTTCACCGACCCGTCAAATCGCCCCATAACATTTGAAAGCACCAAGGCACCCACTCTGAACTTTCGACATCCACAACGAAAGTCCAGCTCTTTTTCTGGACCATCATATACCTTTTCCCCAGCGCATCAGAAGTTTGACCGCATATCGCTCGAAGATGTCGTGGAGAAGCCAAGGAATCACCGGTTCCAACAACATCCCTCTCGGGAAGCGTCGCTTCGGAGATGAGGAGGAGGAGTTTAATGGCAACGCTGGAGTCGATCGCGACTTGAAGCGTGGACGCGATCCCGAGCCTCGCGGCGAGGCTGATGGCCCTCGACGACGCAAGAAGCGAAACCGATGGGGTGATTCATCCGAGAACAAGGCGGCTGGCCTCATGGGCTTGCCCACTGCTATCTTGTCCAACATGACAAGTGAACAGCTTGAGGCCTACACACTGCATTTGCGTATCGAGGAAATCTCCCAGAAGCTTCGCATCGATGATGTCGTCCCAGCTGATGGCGATCGGTAAGTTTTTATTTGTTGTTAATATCCATGCAATGCTAACTCATGACAGATCTCCTTCTCCCGCTCCTCAATACGATAACCACGGTCGACGTATCAATACACGAGAGTACCGATACCGAAAGAAGCTTGAAGATGAGCGCCACAAGCTCATCGAGAAGGCCATGAAGACCATTCCTAACTACCACCCGCCACAGGATTATCGTAGACCTACTAAGACTCAGGAGAAGGTCTATGTTCCTGTTAACGATTATCCGGAAATTAACTTCAGTATGATTGCTAACCCTTTAACCCTACTTACCAAAATTATCCCCTGTTTTTGTTTTCCTTTTGGAGTTTGATCAGACTCACCATCACACCCGGTGGTGTTTGAGGCCTGGTCCTTCATCGAATGGACTAACCCTCACACGTTCATCTAATCTTTGCGAATCAGACACTAACACTAGCTCTCTCGTACTAAAGTTGGTTTACTTATCGGACCTCGAGGTAACACTCTGAAGAAAATGGAGGGAGACTCAGGAGCCAAGATCGCCATTCGTGGCAAGGGCTCCGTAAAGGAGGGTAAGGGTCGGTCTGATGCCGCGCACGCAAGCAACCAGGAAGAAGATCTGCACTGTCTCATCATGGCCGATACCGAAGAGAAGGTCAACAAGGCCAAGAAGCTCATCCACAACGTCATTGAGACTGTAAGTCTATCCTCAAACCCCTCAAGATCGATACTAACACTGTCCAGGCTGCGTCTATTCCTGAAGGCCAGAACGAACTCAAGCGAAACCAGCTCCGAGAACTCGCCGCGCTCAACGGTACCCTCCGAGACGACGAGAACCAGGCTTGCCAGAACTGTGGCAAGATCGGTCATCGCAAGTACGACTGCCCTGAGAAGCAAAACTTCACTGCGAGCATCATCTGTCGCGTCTGTGGCAACGCTGGTCATATGGCTCGCGATTGTCCCGACCGACAGCGTGGTGCTAGCTGGCGCCAGAACGATGCTGGTGCTCGCCCTGCTGGTCGTATCGGTGGTGGAGATGATGTTGACCGTGAATACGAGGTAAGAAATCCGCTGTTTCTCCTACTTATACAATACTAACACGCATTAGCAACTCATGCAAGAGCTTGGTGGAGGATCTTCTGGAGCTCCTGCGCGTATCGAGGCCGGCCCTGGCGCTCAGAACAATGGAGACGCGAAGCCTTGGCAGCGAGGCCCTACTGGTGGACCTGCACCATGGCGCAGCCGCAACCAGGATTCTAACGAAGGTGGATCGGCAGCTCCCTGGGCTAGAGATCGCGGTGGTCGTAACGACGATCATCAAGGCGGTAACGCTGGCGACAGCTACTACGGACAGGCTTACGCAGGTGCTTCAGGCGCCGCTGCTCCCTGGGCGCAACAGGCTCCTGGAACTCAGGGTGGGTATGCTGGTTATCCTGGCTATGGTGCCTACGGTGCTGCTCCCGGAATGGGAGCTCCTCCTGGTCTTGGTGCTCCTGGCAGTGCACCTCCGGCTCCTCCTGGTGCTCCCCCAGGCCTTGGAGACATTAACGCCTTTATTCAGCAGTATGCCGGCGCTGCACCTCCTCCTCCTCCGCCTTCTGGAGATGCCCCGCCACCACCTCCCAG
>JAAOAM010000339.1:0-37595 GCA_013396015.1 Fusarium mexicanum
GTTGTTCAGAGGATGTGTTGGCTAGGGTCTCCCTCTTTTACATATGCATGGTAAGGTTACATTTGTTGGTCGAGAAACCTGCATCCCTGCTTGATGGCGCGATCGTGTCTCTGGAGGCCTTATTCCTTGCTAAGAAACCTCGCCGCAAAGCTGCAGGTTATTATGGTTGGGTACTGTCTAACAGTTCATCGCAATTGACAAAGTTCCTTGCGCTTTGTTCACTTGCTTACCCTCACGCTGTGTTTTTTATCCACACCTGTGCGATTAACATTCTCTTCAAGTGCAATCTGATGCCTTTTTCACTACCCAGCTGAAAACGGAACCCCATTTGCTTTCGTTCAGTAACCACTTCAAGCATGGGAGCTGAAACAGGGATTGACGAGCGAGCAAATCAAAAGCGTGTTTTTGCTTAAGGCTAAACCTTAACCGTAACGCTCGGCCTCTCTGCCATCTCCCCGGGTCTAGCGTAGGAAATAGCGCGTGGCTTCTTGTTAGAATCTGCAATGGAGATTGCGACTTACCGGGTATCATGTTCCTGAAGTCTCCGGTCAGGGTCCGGGTATTTATGTCAAGGTGTAAGGTGCCCAAGGAGTCTTAGCACAGGGTACAACCGTGCTTGTCAGTAGAAGTTCAAAACTTTATGGGACTGCTATCTCCTCGCCCATTCACACAGAATGAAATTACCGAGATGCCAAGTCAACATATGAAAGAAACCATTCGCCAACCTGTGGACTCCACTCAACGTATCGACCAATAGAATATCAGTCAACGGCATGAATGGCCCTCCCGTAATGCCAAAGATGCCAACTTTATCATCTCAATCTTGCGAGTAACCCGCGCAGATAAGCCGCGCAACCGTTGTTAAACATTCACCTAGTCCATAAGTTCTCAGAGCCAGGCCTTGAGGACCGTAATCAACCGCTCCCTAGGACAGACGCTGTCGCTGGATCCAATTCACGTTTATCATCTAAAGGTGGCGAAGGAGGGTACGGGAGCGCGTGACCGCCAGACGACACCGCTAGAACGTAAAGCTGATACGTTGAAGAAATATACGAACCGTTACTACCATATAGTCAGGTGTGAAAACCGACTAGTACGCCTCCTCAGGTGTACTTGCTCATACTCCCTGAAATTCATCTGTACGCGATAGTAATATCACCAAACCGCTCGAGACTAACTGCTGCAGCCAAAATATATCGCTGCGAAACCAGATTTCGAGTTACTCAAAGCCAAGAGACTCGGTTCTCAATTCGTATCTGCTGTAGCGACACTCTATCAACCACATGATGCAGACCCAAATGATGAACGGCATCCCCATGAGACGTGATATCCTCCATCAACAGTTTCGTGTCAACTGTGAGCAATCTCCCAGCAAATGCGACGGCTACCTTCTCCCAAGCCTCAAGAGTTTTCGACTCCAGCTTCACATCTCGTGTACCTTGCCAGCATATCGAACCATGCTCTCGGCGATAGGTAAAAGCGCAAGCCTCTCTTCTTTCTCCGTGCCATATAGTCAGTGTCTGAAGCTTAGGCATGTTGAGTGCGAGTTGTGCCGCAGTTTGGAAGAGCTTGTTGGTCCGATGAACGTTGGCCTTGGCGATCCCCCGGGCTGTCAATGTGAGAGTCTTTAGCCGAGGCCATCTCCAACTTGGCTGGCACGAGTCGAAGAAATGGTGGGCATCGATCATGAAAGCGACGGAAATATGCTCGAGCGTCCGGCTTCGCATGGCAGTTAACCCGCCCAAGATGCGAGAGGGAAGTCTGACTCGCCCTGGATTTAAGTCCGCTAGTATCCCTCTACCAAGATCATACAATTCCAAGAAATTCTCATTGAAATCTTCGAAAATCGTGACTTTCTTAACGCTTGCCGGGATATTGTAGATCGTTTTTACAAAACCTATTAATTATTCTGTCAGCCCATCACATCATTTACTTTTATTTGTTACTTACCCATATCCGAGTGTTGCTGTTCTACGCTCATGTGTAACTGCCACGGTTCATAGCAGATCTCTTCCAAGTTTGGTAGTCTTGACCAAATGTGTCGTAAAATTTCCGGTCTAAACTGCTGGCGGCACTGGCGACGTAGGACAAATTTAGTCACGGCGTTGACCAGAGGGAGGCTCTCTCGAAATCTTAGCTCAGATGAACCAAAAGGACGTCGTAGAGCATCGTCTGGTGGCGCTTCAGTGACATTCCCTCCAAACCACCCGTGATCGGGATCATGTATGGGATCGCCACTAGGGATTTGACACTCGAATTTGTCTTCGCCAGGAGCCCCGAAGTAACTATTCTTAAACCAGTGCTGTGAGTCGCTCGGGCAGTAAACATTAAGTTCCAGAGTCAAAGGCTGTCTCCACGTCGTCAAGATGGAGAATAGCCTGGTAATGGCTTCTCTCACGATCCTTGCAATGGAATACGACAATGTGAGCGACTCTCTCTTTCGGCATGATCGACAGGTATATCCTTCGAGCTGTATGTTAAGCCATAGATGCTTAATCTGTCCCTTGTAGTGGTCGTTGAGTTGTTCGAGGTGGTCGAGACATGCGGGATGAAGTCTGATGTGAGAAAAAGTCCGGTGCTCAATGAAAGCTCGCCATTCATTAGAGACGGAAGCCAAGGTTGCGGTTCCTTTGTGTGCTGTCAGGGTCTCCAAGATCATGCAACGGATCTCGGCAGGTAACGAGTGCCAGTGGAACATTTTATCGACGTTTGCTGCTGGATATAAGGTGAGTCCGGTCAGGCCAATGGAGATCACAAGGGGCTGGAAGGTCGAAGAATGATTTTTTTCCTAGGAGACTTTTGCTTGTTGACTCACTCTGGGGGGGTTTGCCCTTAGAAATAATATTCAGGGTGCGCATACATTTAGAGCTACAGTGCCGGGATCACAACTCTAATTGGTAGAGTGTCATAACAAATTCTCTATGTAGATTTATGCTACAGCCATTGGTCAGGCATTCTGGCATAGTGTCTAAAGTGTCAAATAAATTTACTATTTGCCGTCAGGACATGTAGCCGAGAGTATATAATCAGCACAATGAACTCAGTTTGGTGGGTGATCGCATCTCTTCACCATTCACGGATCCTCATATTAGCTTCCACCCTAAATTCTAACTTAAAACTAGTTGATAGGAGCATTTAAGTACCACATGACCACGTATCGTTAAACCTAATCTACCAGAATTGCGATGACTAAGAGTCACAGTTACAGTAGTACGAGTCACCTACACTTTTATTAGCAAGCAGAATCTCTCTACAGGTTCTCGGACACCTCTTGCCTTCCTGGCTACAAGTCTCCTTGTGTTGCTCATCGGATCCTGCAGCGCCCATTGCCTTGAGACTCTTGATGCAGTCATCACAGTTGCTGATCTTCATGCAGTAGCCAGCGCAGTACTGCTGGTTCCTAGTGGTGCAGCCAGTGTAGCATGGAGCACTAGCTCCACCAGCGGGCTGGCCGAAGCATTCGCCCGTGCACAACTGGTTGTTTCTCGCTACACAGTCGTTGTAAGAACCTCCGAGGCAGTTGTTGTTCTCGCCTGCTTCGCGTGGAGCATTACACTTGCCGCCCAAGACGGTTGGAGCGGAAGAAGCGAGGAGCAGGGTAACGAGAGTCTATGGTTGTCAGCTGAGGAGTGCTTGAGATCTATGGAAAGCCTACCCAAGCTGAGTGCATGGTGACGGATTTGTTCTAATCGTGAGATGCAAAGGATGGTTCGAAGCAGACTTAGTGATGTGAGTTGATGAGTCTGGGAACTTGTAGGACAAAGAGTGGTATTTATAGTGGTACACAGCATCTCTATTTCTTCCCATTATCAGAAGCTAATCCTTAGATTCATTACATTACATCACGAGCGACTTAGGATCCATTCTCATAGTGTAAGGTGCACGGAGGATATGCAGCGGAAGCCAAGTATCTCGCTGTCTAATAGCCAATTTCGGCACCTTTAGTGGGTCTAAGCGAGGCTCAGCTAGGAACAAAAGCCTTGCGATTCGTTCAGCTTCGTGAAATTTCACTTATGGATCCCTTGGCACGCGTCATATAACGTGAGATTCACGGGAACGGGAGCAGGGTTTTCGATCCGTCCACCGTGATCTGCAGTCAGTTAGGAAATAGCTCTTAGAAATTTCAGAATGCGTCTAACGCTGGGATCCGCTCTCACTTTACAAAACCAGTTTTTATGCAGATTGAGGGTTTTCTGACAGATTCATACTAAAAGTGAGTTAATATTCGTTCCAGAAATATCTGCAGAGGTGGATATAGAACCAATTTTATCAGCTCTGATGACTCCTCTGCGATTGCTTGCTACCTTGATCGGAACTTTTATCTTTTCCAGGTCATAGGGTCAGGTCACATTTGCATCACTGACGGTCCGCTACTCTCCTTAAGGGATCTATAAGAAAAATGGCCAATCCATATCGTACGAGCAATGGGGCGGATAAAACACCAGGTCCACTATCCTGAGTAATATAAGTCTTTAGGTAAACTAAATACAGTTTAGTATAAATTTGGTAGATCTTTGATCAAACCTTTAGGACTTTGATGTAATAGTAGATATTTCCTTACACCTTTGGGATAAGGCATCTGTTAGTATGTAGCGTCTTCTCTTTTTAGTTACCTTGATTGCCTACGATTTACCTCAGCAGCCAAGATCAACAAGGCGATCTTGTGCAACATATCGGGAACCCTCCGCAATGCTTGCCAGTGTTCCTCAAGTCGGAGCCGGCGCTTGTCAGACGGACTCAGTTTGACATCATGTCGAAAACAACCAAGTACCAACAATCCTTAGCACGTGATAGCTTCAGACTGTTAAAAATTACCTGCCTTGGTTTATACTACTTTAAACAGCTATGGGCCACTTTAGCCTATCAACAGTACTTTGAAACATATAAAACTATTAAGGTACATTCCTTCAAAGCACATCATAGTAGCACACAAGTCAGGCGTTGGAGCTAGGTATTCGGAACTAATATGCACGAATTATTCTGATTAAACGGTTCTCCATATGAACACGCCGTGGTTCGTAAGCCGTTTATTGAGCCAGAGCATGATATTTAGTGCTTCGAGACCTGCTATTACAGGTGTCAAGTCTGACCGTCTTGCGGGCGCGGTTGATCTGCACGCCTCCGTTGACTGGAATGGCATGACGACTCTGTCCCTGGAGTTTGACCCGATTAGGTACACGCTAGGTAGATATAAGGTTTGTCATACAGCCTTATGATTGATCGAGACAGTTCCTATCCGCCACTAAGCCACGATTTAGATCTCGACTCCTGGCGTGTTACCAATTCCGGCTTTCGACGGCTTGCTATACGAAGCCGTGACGTTCTCATTCGGAGCATTTGTCGCGAACCGCAAGATTTTGTAATATGAGATGTGGTCCCGGTCTTTCATTCTCTCCGCCTTTTCTCTTTCGTGATTGAAATTTCGTTTAAACAAGTCAACACCTGCCGAAATGTCCAAGGCTCGTCGTTTGCCAGGTCTTCTCTCTCTTTATGTCTGGGTTTATTTATTCTATGGCGCTTTCGCTCAGTCAAGTGGGTCAATAAGCGATGCACCCGAATGTGGTGTTAGTTCATCTTCTCCCTCTTTCTTCTCTCAATCTGTCATTAACGGATAATATTAGGTCAAATGCGCACTCGAGAGCTTCAGCGACCCGGCATTTTCGCTCAAAACTCAAGCCGAACTATGCCACGACAAAGCGTTTGCCAGGGTATTGGGGGATTGCGTGGCAAAACGATGTCTTTTTGGTGAAACGATGGGTAAACGACTCCACATTCGGCCAGCATTTCATGGGCTACAGCCTGTTAACATTAATACCAGAGTTTACTCGGATTTCCAAAGAGGCATGTGGTATTCCTCCGATGGACCAATACCTAGAGTTCCAAGTCACTGGCATAACCATGACGACGCTGGCCGTTGTCTTTTACGTCCTGCGACTTATATGCAAAATCTTTGGGCCGACTTATTGGGGCATAGATGATACACTCATTTCAGTATCAGCGGCAAGAACAGAAGATTTCACTAGACAAGGGTTTTCACTGATTGTTTCCAGGCCGTCTTGAGTCCTATTTGCGTGTTCTATCAATTGAGTTAGTAGACACGGAGGCTATGCAGTATCCTACTAACTCGTTATCGACAGTGCTAGAACAAGGTTTAGGCAAAGAGTTTGAAAATCTCTCGCATCGCCAAGTAGCATTATTCTTCAGAGTAGGTACTTAAGCTTCGGTTCTTAGTTGATTATTCTAACAAGTCTCAGTACTTCTTTGCATTCGGACTACTCTATCACATTGCCCTAGCATGTATAAAAGCCTCCATTTTACTTCTGTATCTCCAGATCTTTCCAGACCAAACCTTTCGGAGAGTGGTCAAGTGGACCGTGGCATGCAATGCCCTGTTTGGACTGACCTTTATAGTGCTGACTTTGATACAAGCCCCCGTGCTCTTGGGGATATGGAAAGCATGGGAAGACAAGACGATCGGTGAGGGTATGCATTACATATCGTGGCCATCGCTGGTGCAGGCTTGTCTGAATCTAGCCCTGGATATCTGGATGCTTATCTTACCCATTTCTCAATTATACAAATTGGGGCTTAAAATCAGTAAGAAGCTAGGGGTAATAGCAATGTTTAGTGTTGGCATATTGTGAGTAAAGATAACTTGGTAACTCGGCAGAACCCACTAACGTGTCGCATTCAGCTTGACTATTGTTTGTGCTCTCAAGCTATATAAAATGGTCGAGTTCATGACCGATATAAGCAAGTCAAGTGAGAACAAACTAACCATTTCATGCTTTTATGAACTGACATATGATGTTAGCCCAAACCGGAAACGATGTCATCTTTTGGTCTTACATCGAGCTCTGTGTAGGAATCATGGTATCTTGCATGCCTCATATACGCCAACTTACACGAGAGGTGCTTCATAGGTTGCAGTCGAAGGGACATTGTATCAGGAGCTCTGGGAGCGATGGTCCCTTCATCACGCGGTCTATTGAAGCAATAACAATAACCCAGGTTTCGTCTCCTCCGGATACAGTAGTTCTTTATGATGAAGGAAATCTCCTTGCGAAATTATAGCCGAGTCGCATAGGAAATCAAACAGCAGCTAAATTGCTAATATTATCATCCTATAACAAAACAGGAGATTAAAAGTTTCTTATTTATAGTATAAAACACTATCTATTCTCAAAACAATAATCTAATTAAAACGTAGATATTAGTCTAAGGTATTTATCTATAGAGCTTTATAAATTCTAGTTCCCTAAACTGCCTTCGATAACAATCTCATCTCGGGAAAGGTGTTGTTTACGCCCTTTATAGAAACAAGCGTAAAATGTACAGCCAGCAATAAATCCTGAAATTCCTACAGCTCCATACATCCACACGAGATATGGGTCCTGAGAAACTGCACCGAGGGCAATGCAGATCGCAGCAGCAACGGCGATGGTCAGCCAGAACAGGGCTGAGATGACAGATCGGAGGCTAACAAGTCTTGGTCAATACACGCATCGACGTACCAGAAAGGTGGAGGCTTACTTTTTGGGAGCTTGAGTAAAGGCGAGTTCGAGACCCGTGATGATAACAAAGGCTTCGGATAGAGCGACGAGGATATACGATGGTGCTTGGATCCAGACGTGGATACTGTTCGGTGGTGACTTATAGATGTAATGTTGAAGAACGCATGCGTATACCATTGAGATTGAGGCGAACATGAAACCCATGAAGATGCGGGTCACAGGGTCAAAGTCGATTCTGTACTTTCGCAGTAGGGGATACACAATCACTACAAGTCTATGTTAGGAATACTAGATGCTGCGATGTATCGAGAGAACTTACAGTCGAGGAAGGGAATGAAGAAGCAAAGAGCGATGGGGTCCAGGTTCTGCAGAAGATCATTGGGCGTTCCGTGAAGTGCCATGGTACCAGCCTGGGAGATGAGGTTATTCCACATCTGATTCCAGCAGATGAAATAAAATGGGAAGAATAAGAACATCTAGTCATAGGCGTGAGTATTCATCTTGAAAATCATGAGATAGGCCACATACCTTGCAGCTCTTGAGTCCTCGCCGGACATCTCCGACATACTCATCAGTATATCCCTCTTGACTAGCCAATGGGTACTTGTCGTTATGGCCTGTTGCTCTAAGGACTGATGGCCTTGCATTATCAAAGCCCTTCTCTTTGATAGCGATGCTGGTTGTGCGGCATGCATCGAGAATAGCTGAGCCAAATGGAGGAACGCGGATGTACTTGTTTCTACCAGAGATAAATACGGCGGCTGATATGAGGATGGCACTGTTGAAAGTTGTTAGCAGATGCCGATGTGGAATTCAGGCAAGGGAGATAGGGCTCACATCAATGGGACCAAGTACGCCAGCCAGAACGAATGGTGCGCTTCTACATTCACTGTGATGAGCGGTGAAAGAGCTCCAACGTTGACGACCCAATAAAACCTTGATATTGATTAGCAGATGCATGTCCAGACTGAGGTGACGTGTCATACCACATGAAGAGCCTCTGCACAGTTAGCTCTGGGTCAACGATAACCTCCTCTCCCGACTTGAGAGTCTTGAGAACGGGCTGCGAATGCTGATACTGCTCAGCACACATAGGCGTAACATTGGCCTTAATTCCTCCTGTCCCAAGACCTATCGTGATCATGGCTGCGATGAGACCCCCAAGGCCAGCATTGTGAAGGAGGGCTGTCGGGGTTGAGGTTGAAACGAGGATGACGAGGCCGATGACATAGATGACGCATGCGCAGCAAATAGCTCTGAACTTGCCGAGATACTGGTCTGAATAACTTTGATGAGAGGTGCGCTGGTTGCAGGATGGTGCTTGAGACTTACCGGCCACGATAGCACCAATGACAGTCGAGGCGTAGGCCCAGAACTTGAAGAAGTTACCGAGGGCTGTTGCGACAGCTTGACCCTTTCCAAGGGCACCTGGAAGGTCGGATTCGGGGTCGTATGGGTTGCTTAGCACTGTTAGTATCGCAAAAGGTGAATTGTCGTGATGGTGGCAAACTTGATGTAATTCTGTATCGGTCCAGAGAGACCAAAGTAGGTAAATCGCTCACCGAGCTACATGTCGTCAGTCAATCTCACTCTCCGTCTTCAAATTCTTCAGAATCACCAGGCTCTTACCTCGACAGCCAAGATCAACAACGCAATCTTGGGTAACTTATCGGGAACCCTCCTCAAACCTCGCCACTGTTCCTCCCGTCCGGCAATGCTCTTCACATCACCAGTATTGCTCTCAATCTTCTTCTCCATGTTTACTTCGGTCGTCATGCTGTCAAACTCAGTCAAAGTAATAAGGAGATGGTTCGACTCTCGAACGATGGTGGATTCTTCATTTCTCGGGATGCGACGCCCTGTATATAAACATCATGAGTTGGAGAAACTTACCCCGGACCGGCAGACCCATTGTGCTGGGAACCCTGCTGGGAGATAACGCGGGGTCATCGCTGTGGGTTCTGATAGGCGGCGTTTGACGGCCTATCTGGCGCTATCTCTCAAGATAGCGTGGTTGATCGGCGTTGAGAACGCCGCCAATCAGAAGTGACGCCGATATTGGAGGCGGTTTAATTGAAGATAGAATAAGTATTCTTGAAAGATGGCGTTTTATCTAGTGATGAAATCAATTTTCTACTATTATCTTTGTTATCTTGGTCATGTCTTATACTACGACTGCGACCGAAGAGGTAACCGCCTCATTTCCAAGCCTCAAGCGTTTGGAAATACGACCAGATGAATACCCAGGCCTTGACCCCGAATGGCGAAATCTATGGAATACTCATGGCAGTTCCATGATTCGAGCTGATGAAGTCAGCATTGAGGAGTATCGTCTGAACCCAGCAAAGTACAGTTTCACATATCCGACATACAAAGGTCCAGAAGTCTTTCATGTTGAGGATAGACAAATACAAGTGACAAAACCGGAAGGCTTGATCACTGTGAGGATCTATACTCCAGCAGGACCTGGGCCGTTTCCCGTGCATCTGAATTTCCACGGTGGAGGTTGGGCGCTCGGAGGTCTTCAATCTGAAGCGGCATGGTGTCGACACATGTGCAATAAGGCTTCCATCAAAGTCATCGATGTCGATTATCGCATGGGCCCTGAGTACAAGTATCCAACAGCCATATATGACTGCTGGGATGCCGTAAAATGGGTAACACCAAGCCGTCTCTTATGAAGAACTGTTCTAACCGTAGCCAGGCCATGAATAACGCGACTGAGCTTAATATTAACCCGAAATGTATCTCTTTCGGTGGTCTTTCGGCAGGTGGTCACATGACTGCTGTTCTAGGCCACTTTGCTCGCGACGAGGGCATCGATATCAAGTTGCAGCTCTTGATTGTCCCAGCCACAGACATGCGCTACTGCAGTTCCAAGATAAAACAACTCACGGCAAAGAATTGTCCTTACGAAAGTGTTTTACAGCTAAAAGACGTTCCATGGGGACCTCTAGGGCGAGAGCAATGGTTCTTGAAATATTTTGTCGCCGAGGACGCTGGTAAGCACAATCGTTTAACCCATACGAGAATCTGGTATTGACGGGGTTCAACAGATGAGCTTGAGGAAAAGTTGAACAACGAGTGGATCCTCACCCCAGTCATCGCTCCAAACTTCAAGAACCTTCCCCGGGCGCATATTGTCACTGCGGAGTTTGACCTGGAAAGAGATGAAGGGGAGTACTATGGACAATTGTTGAAGGACGGTGGGAACGTGGTTACGGCGAAGCGCTATGTCGGTTGTCCTCATGCATTCGCGCGTTACAACCATCCTGAACGGGGATTGGCTAAGGCTCAAGAGTTTATTGAGGATACGGCCGAGCTCCTAAGAAGTGTCCATGAGATAAGTTGATAGATGACGAAATATGTTGACACGATCTTCACCCCAATGACAGTATGTTGTGAGCGATTTGTAAACCGTTGATGTTTGAAGGACTCTGAATTCAAGACTTATTTTCTTGGACCCTGGTGCGATCGACTACCCTACAGCGCAAAGGTCCTTGATGTTTTCCCTTCCCTAACGATCAAAGAGTGACTCATGTAAATCTCATAGATTTCGCCAGTCGCCGTTGGTAGTTATCGAGTCATCGTACGATTCATATCTCTAGATTCAACAATCTTTCCGTGGGGATATTTCCCGCGGTCAACTGTGCAAACGCCACCAATCATATTCGACGCCGATGGAGATGGACAAGGGTTGGCCGAGACTAGGCGAAATCGGACTTGTCCGCGGTTGTTAGTCGGCATCACGAAAAGATTGAGCAACACAAGATAAATCTCGATAGCCCATCATCCAGAAGTCAATGCTTCTATGTGATCAAGTTTCCATCTGGGTTCATTTCTCAACTATATACCTCAAGATAAGAATGACGTCTGACAGTATTGTCATCGTCGGGTAAGTCGCCTCATCATAAGCCATGAGCCGTCGTCACTGACCAGGATCCAAGGGCGGGAATCATTGGCCTCGACGTCGCTCTCGTTCTCTCCCAACAAGGTTACGGAAAGAATATTACAGTCATAGCCGAATACCTCCCCGGCGATACTTCGCCATCATACACGTCTCCCTGGTAAGCCTCACGTATGCTTTCACCATAAATAGCACTGACAGATCAGGGCCGGTTGCAACTTTTCCGCCATTTCTGGCACTGATGCCAATGCGATAAAATGGGATCGCCACGGCTACGCGCACTTGAAGAAGCTGGCCGCAGAAGACTCTGTCAAGTCCTTCGTTAAGAGGACGCCGTCAATTGAGTTCTGGGACGACAACGTTCCGCATGACAAGATCAAGGCCATGGCCGACTATCTCGATGACGTGAGTCAATACTAGCGCCACACATCAGCGGCAACTTTGAGAGTGGCTGACGTTTTGCAGTTTCGAGCCTTATCTACCCAAGAGCTTCCCGAAGGCGTCAAGTTTGGCTGCGCGTTCACAACTTTGACTGTCAACGCGCCAGCTCACTGCCTGTATCTGTACACCAGACTAAGAGAAGAGTTCGGCGTGCGGTTCATCCGACGAAAGCTCGGACGCATCCATGAGGCGTATAATAATCCGGCTACGAAGGTCGTCTTCAACTGCACAGGTAACGCAGCAAAAACACTAGCAGGCGTACAGGACGAGAAGTGCTATCCAACTCGTGGTCAAGTCCTCCTTGTGAGGGCATCTCATGTCAGCACCAACGTCATGCGCCACGGCAAGGACTATGAAACATATGTCATTCCGAGACCTGGATCAAATGGCAATGTCATATTGGGAGGATATATGCAGAAGGGCAACGAGTAGATGTCCCCATCCTAAGGTTTGGACGATTACTGACAAAATTACAGTGATAGCGCAACATATTCATCCGAAAGCGAGTCCATTCTCCAGAGAACAACAGAGCTAAGCAAAGAGCTACAGCAGAAGGAGCCAGAGGTACTAGCTGCATTTGCGGGCATGCGACCATCTCGCGAAGGTGGCGCAAGGATCGAACGTGATGAGATCCCCGTCAATGGAGAAAGACGTGTGATCGTGCATAATTATGGCGCTGGGGGCACTGGCTTTCAAGCTGGATATGGTATGGCATTGGATGCTGTCAAGAGTATCGAGGATATTCTGAGCACCCTTCCAACCAGATCATTATTGTAATCAGAATTATATAGACCTGCCATTTTATGTTGCCTACTTTGACGCGTCCAATGCAAGTTTCACGTGCGGTTCCAATTTGAGAACTTGGTCGACGCCTCGCCAAAATATGGCATCCATCCTCAATAGACCTAATCGTATAACAACAAAGGCATTGGCTTTGAGACGCATTTGCTTCCGTGTCGCTTGAAGAAGCTCCATGGATGAAAGAGCTTCTTCGTACGTAGTGGCCGAGACAAACATAAATAACATGGCGAAGCAAAGTGACGAGAAGGCACTTTGGCACCAAGAAGGCCAATGTTCTGCTGTTTCGTCGCTCTTGAGAGTTTTGAGAAAGTCAGAATATTGTTCCAGTACTGTCTTCAGGCTCTTACGTGGGGACCATTGATCTGAATTATTGTATACTGAACGGTGAGAATCTTGAGCGTGCATAGCAGCGCGCAGTGTTAGTAGTTGTACGTAATAGTAACCGAGCTTGATAGCGATTCCAGGCATCGATTTATCGCTACTAGGGTTTATTGACCTTGCTCCGTCGGTATTTCTGTGTTCCAAAGCCTTGCAGAGCTCAAGAACGGCTGCTCGCATCTCCTCTGGTCGCTGAATAAGACTTGATGATCGAAGAGAGCAAGAAAAAGGTCAGATTCAATAAACAGCGCTGGGTGACAGGAGCCTACTTACTAAAGACGATCGAGCGTGGAGGCTAGGGAGGTTGTTAGGGTTGAGAAGGCCATTACATCAGCCCACTGCGATGGTTCAAGTCCAGAAGAATGCTCGTCCTGAGTCAATAACTCATCAACAAGCCAATTCGCACGGTTGATATGGGGCGGTCTTCCCAAAGCGGCTGCTAACCACTGATCCATCGCGAAGACGAAAAAGGACAGTCTGCGTCTAGCAGCTATTTGAGCCGGCGGAACATTCCAAAGGGAGGGATCAAGATGAAGCCCGATATTTGTAGCTGCTGATACCAGCATCCCCACCGTTGTCCACCGATACGATGCATCTGACACAAGAGGGTTTGAAGAAGGTCGAGTGATTAGCAGGAATAGAGTCTGGACGGTGGCAATATTTGGCGAGTGAATGTCGAAAGCAACGGCTGTATTAATGAGATGGGCTAGGTCTTCAGCATCAGGTGAGTCATAGGCCATATCAATGCAGAGTTGGTCGTCGTACATGGCGAAGGGGAGGGCGATTGAGTAGATAGCTGCCAGCAAACAAGGTGCACTCGTTGACGGGTTAGGAGGGGACTCCGTTGAGAATATTAGGTAATGCGGCGCGATGAATCTGTTGTAAAGGCTTATCAATCGCTTGCCCATATTCGGGGAGACCGCCTTCTCAAGCTCTGCTCTTTGTGATGATATTGACGCGCTAGTATGTCCGACCTCTTTGCGACTTTGAGCAAACAGCGATGGTTGCGAAATGAGAAGCTGTACTGGCGTGTTGCTGTTCACTGATCGTATTGCAAGCTGTTTGAACTTGAATGTGCCGTGCTCATCTGATTGGTATCGCTGGAGAAGATAAGGATCCATATCTCCACTGAGCCCAAGCGTTTCTGGATGAAGATTCTCATGTCCATCAAGCAACGGACAGGTCTTGTTGTATGATCCATCCACTGACCCAGCCACTGTAGATGGCGCGTTGTTATCTGGTGTTTGAAACATGAACTGATACTCAGGACCGTCTATGTCAAGATCTTGAAGGAAATCCATGTTGACATCAGGAAAAGTGTCCGCTTCTGGGGGTGAAATCTCGGTTTGATTGAATGCCGCTAAAGTTTCTTCCACGGCTTCACTTGATGGTCGAATTGCATCTGCATCCTCTGCATCATGATACCCAGGGCTGGTCTCGGTTGTTTGCTGCCTCTTCCGAGGTCGGGCAGCCTCTACGAAAGTGCATTCTCTCCCATATTGCTGACAAAGACGACATGGAGGTGAAGACTCAATTCGACATGCGGTTTTGCGAGATCGGCAGAAATCGCAGGGCCTTTGCCGCTTGCTCATGTATTTACGCATCATGAGAAGTGGAAGAAGGAGGTTGAGATAACGAATCAGAAGTGACTAAACCGATCGGATCTAGGCTGCTGACGGCACGTGACTTAGTCTGATCAAAGAGAGATTAGCTACAATTGAGCTCTCTCTACAAACGATGAGATCTGCAATTTATGTACCATAACTAGAGCTAGCCAATTTCTATTGCCTCGTATGTACCACCACATGCAGGACATTAGTTCATCCTAGCTTTTTATGGACGTCATGTAAGCATCTGGTACCCCAGATTCCAGGTGACCGCAGAGGTTGCGAGACCCTAGTCGATAGATCGCTGAGCTATTTAGCGCAGGAATAACATCACCATCGCCAATCCATTTCCCTCCTTCTCGAATCGATATGGCTCATTCCATAAGAGCCAGCTGCATGTCATGACTGCCCCAGGAACTAAAACCCTCTAACGGTTGCTCTCAGTTGGCGAAAGATAGATGAATTGAGTTTTTGCGGAAATGGTCTATAGCCCCATCGAATTTGTGCGACTTAGCAACTCTCCAGAACATGTCGTCTGAATAGGGAGAGTCGTAGGCCATATCGATACAGGTTGATCGTCGTACAGGGGTAAAAACAGCCTTCCCAGTTCTGGACGAGTGCATGATCATATCGACTCAATTTACTGCAAGGAACGGCATCGAATTGCCGATATTTGTCAAAGCACCCGCCCCAAGAAAGTAGGTGCAAACTCAGGGGAATTCTTTATTAGTGCGCTAGTTAACCTCTAACCCCACGATCTCTTTACGGGTGCGGGGTAGTGCGAAGTTATAAATACGCCCCAATCACAGTAATCCTTCATTGCCTTGTCTTGGAACTTCGTGTATTAGCCCAATAGGATAATTTCGAAGTTTGTCTCCTTCATCAGGGAGAGATTTGCAAGTGATATTTTACTGCTACGGCTTGAGCACGCGTAAGGATCAAGGCCATGGCGCTCACACGACCCCCTGGACTTGTATTAATTTGCCGTCGGCTTTTTGTTGTGTTTGCCTTGCCATTTACCAATTGAGCTTCATTGAAAAGAGACATCATAGCTGAACGGTTAGAAGCTCTCTAGTCAAGTCTTTCTATATAAATAGACGTATGGTGTTGCAGTCTCTTGATCAAATCAGCACAGAACACTCAGTCTCTCAATCGGTTGTCCTATTATCATATTTGTCTCTTGCCTTACCGTAACTTGCCTTTCCAGGCCAAGCTTTCACGATGCATCGTACTCTGAAAGTTCTTTTTGCCGTATTCGGTGTTGCCTCTGCGTCACTCCAGACTCCTGAGAACACCGCTGGCCATCTCGACAAGCGCTCCGCCCGTAAGTCCGTTCTTGAAACAGATCATCTGACTACAGAACACACGGCACTAACACGCTGTGAAGGTGGCTATGCTCCAACGCTCGAAATACAAAACCCGGTCCTCACCTCAAAATGGGTTGAGGGCAGCGACTTTGTACAGGTCCTGGAATTGGGTATATACAACTCTCATTCCACCAATTACCTAACCTTGGCGGACACTCTGAATGTCACTCTCACTTCGGATAGCTTGGAGCTTGTACAAGCTGCTACTCTCACTCGCTTGGCCCCAAGCCAAGCTGCTATCGTTCAGATTGGTGTCAAGAATAAACCAGGAACTACTCGTGGCTCTCAATGCTCAGGCTCTGTTGTAGCTACATACGGGCAGGCTTATGGTGCAAAAACCACCACGAAAGCGTTTACGGGAACCTGCGGCATCCCAGACTATCAAGCCAACGAAAACAGCATTGACTTTCACTGGTCTCCAGAATGGTACAACAATGCCAAGTTTGGAATATTTATTCACTGGGGAATTTACTCTGTTCCTGCATATGGTTCTGTCAAGCCAAACGAAGACTACGCGGAATGGTATGGGTGTCGTATGCATGATCCTAACTACAGAACGAAGACATACCAGTACCATGAGGCGACCTACGGCAAGAACTTCAATTATGATCAGTTCATGTCCAACTTCTCGGATGCTGGCTATGATCCGAAGGAGTGGGTCGATCTCTTCGCGGCAGCTGGTGCTCGCTACATGGTTCCTGTGACGAGTAAGTGGCATCAGCCATCTTGCAGCCTATTCTTTTTCAAGCTGACACTACAGAAAGAACATCACGAAGGCTTCGCGCTCTTCGACACGTCGGATAAAATCAGCAAGCGGTCGTCTATGCATTACGGTCCAAAGCGAGATCTGACTGGTGCTCTTTTGGACGCTGCAGCCCAGTACCAACCACACATTCGACGCGGCACTTATTTCAGCATGCCTGAATGGTTCAACCCAGCTTACTATCAGTATAGAAACTCAGATTCCACTTGGGGCGGCGGCTGCTTCGGCGCTAACGACACTAATCCATACACTGGTGCAACAGTCGAGTACACCGGGTACGTCCCAGTCGATGACTTTGTCAAGGACATCCAGTTGCCTCAGATGAAGGAACTGGCGTACAACTACAATACGGAGATTATGTGGTGTGACATTGGTGGTCCGAATAATTCAACGATTTTTGTTTCTGAGTGGTTGAACTGGGCGCGTACGCAAGGACGACAAATCACTTTTAATTCTCGCTGCGGCCTCAACGGAGACTTTAGTACACCTGAGTAAGTTTCAATTCTGCAAGCTGAACTAATTTGACCTCTGTTAACGTGGGCACAATCTATCAGATACCGGACAAATGGCGATACCGTAGTGGCCAAGTGGGAGACCAATCGCGGCATGGATCCCTTTTCCTTCGGTTACAACTATCAGACGCCTGATGATCAATACCTCAACGGCAATGACATAGTCCAGACTCTAGTAGACACTGTCAGCAAGAATGGCAATTTTCTGCTTGACATCGGTCCGACACACAATGGCAGCATCCCCCAAATCATGCAGAACGGTCTGAAAGACGCCGGCAGCTGGATTATCCCCCACGGCGAGGCTATTTACGACACACGCTTCTGGAGCAAAACCCCTGGAACCGGAAATCTTCGCTACACTACGACCAAGGACGCTTTCTACATCTTCTACCTCACTAAGCCGTCCTCGACGCTCACTATCTCGGACCCTGTCCCTTGGTTGCCGGGCGATACCATCACTGCCCTCGGCGGAACGGCGAATGGTACTGTCATCCCAACGCAACGTACCTCGTCTGGATTGGTCCTGCAAATCCCTGATGCAGCAATCAGTGGTGATAAGTATGTATGGTGCTTCAAGCTTTCTTATACTAGTACTTGGTAGAATCTGGTCTGGCTATGCATATGGTGTCTCTACCTCCCAAGTCCACTGTCTGGCTAAGCTACTACTCCGCGTAGTCAACAAGTAATACAATCATTACATAAAAGACTCTCAATTGAAGCATGATTACCATTGTTGATCATCAAGTGATGAAGATTAACGATTAAAGAAATGTATATAAAGGTCAAGGTCCTTATAAACCAATATGATAGAAGAGTTTTGACATTTTGCCCGAAAGTCGACTGACCATCGATGCCTCAGACGAAGCCGAATAACCACTCCGTGTTGTCTCCCCAGATCGCCTCCGTGACTGCATTTCCTTGACAAACTTTGGCCATGTGTTCGTCAAAACGAGATACTTGATATGTTGCTCAATGGCATCGAAAACGCCAGGTCCGAACTCGGCAGGGATAATCCCAGCATAGGTAGGTCTCGCCAGGGCTGAAGCAGGTGCTGACTCAAGAGACGTCGTGGTTTCAAACGGTATAGCTGGATACACGTTCGCTTGTCCAAACGTCTCTCGTGCAGCTGCTTCGAACATCTTTTCCATGTACTTGATATCTGCTGATCCAAGATTCAGCGGAAACTCAGCATCGCGAGGACTGATAAAGTTGGCGTAAATATCCAGTGCAGCATTATACGCTTCACGAACATCTGCCTCGTCTGGTTCAGCACGCCACGAGATCTTCCACCTGGTAACCTCAGTCAAGAAAGAAACGTTCTCTCCCGAAAAGTCGTTCAGAGCTGAGAAGTCTTGTAGGGGCCCGGGATTACTGTTGAGGGTGTAGTTGAAAGCGCTGATGGTCAGAAGGGTATCTTTCATCTCTTGATCTGAGGATTCATATCCTCCCTTGTCGCCGAGACGAGTAGCTACTGAAGAACCTCTTCGTAGATCATCGAGCTCTCGAAGAGTGGATGTTGAGGATGTGGAGTACCACTCGATGTTCAGACTTTCGACGCGCTTGACGAGGATACGTTGCTTGATGACTTGGAAGGCAGGGACGAAAACAGCAAAGATCTCGATAAGAAAGATTGAGATGTGAATCCTAGACTTGGTGAGTAATTAATTGGTTGTATGGGCACTCGTGAACTTACCATGAACTTGGAGGGAAGTAGAAGTTCACAGGCGCAAACTCGGGTACATAACTTGCAATCAAGAACATAGGTGTTGCGTGTAGACTGTTGATCACTGTTGGTAAAGTGGCTCGAATGTACTGTACGAATGGTTAAGTACTAACCTGGAAAGGCAGCAGCCAATCGTTTGTGTTCGCCACCCCATAGTATCGTGGATATCCCATGTCCTCCAAATCAGAAAGGGTGCAACCTGACGAGGTAATAGTTAGCCAGGGAAATACGTCAGATTGAAGAGATCTCACCATCCATGTCCAAACTACTTGCCAGAGTACAGAGGGCCACCACTCCCAGCCCCGGCCCAACTCAATTATTTGCTCTGGAAGTGTCTGACTCTTGATCTCGGTGCCCGGGATACCATAGGTAGGATGGTATTTGCGACATGCTAACCACATGCCAACTGCCAGGATAACCTACCATCCCAGTCAGCATATCGCCTAGTATACTATGGCAAAGCAAGGATAACTGACCTGAACAACCATACCGACCCCAGTAAGAACCAATACCTTCTTGGTGCGTTCCAAGCATTGAAAGCGACATAACCAAGAGTTGTAAGGCTGTGACGAATTGAACTGGTCTCTCAAGTGGGCACTGCTATACTTCTTCTGCAGCTTAGCTACGTGAAGAAGTCGACTGTTGGATGCGTGGAAAAGAGCAATGCCGAGAGGGAACCAAATTCCCATAAAGAAATATTGTATGTCGTGCGCCAGAACTATGGGTATGGTAGGCCCGACTGGGTACACGATCTGACCGAGGATCCAGTAGAGGTGAAGGAGAACAATGGCGGAGAATGAAAGAGCGAGACCACGGAGTCTGAGTAATGGGTTGTTGCGGTTGTACCAGCAGAAAACCATGCCAGCAAGAACCAGGAGGGTCCAAACGACGCAAAAGATAATGTAGAACATTCCGACCCGATCCCACCTGGCTGGGCTAGGCGGGAGGTTGTAGATGGTGATGACTGGTGGCGCATCCATTGTGTCGCTATCTTCGGGAAGCCGTTGTGTAAACAATAGTCACAATCGATCAAGCCCATAAACACGGATCTGTTTTATCATTGAGGAATTGCTGGGTATTAGTACTGGGAGGCTGGAAGGCAAGCTGTCATTTCTTGCCATCAACAATTACAACCGGCAGGGCGGTCCCACCCTCCTAAAGTCTCAGAAGTCATGAATCACATTAAAGCATTTAAGGTGAAACATTAGAGATCATCGCAATTGCTGCAAGGGAGAATGTTTCCTTGCATTAAGGAACGGCTCACGATCTTAGTTCCCATTAGGAAGGGTCCGATGATGCAATGTCTCAGATGATCTTGAGGCGAAAACTTTTCCTTGCATTGCTACGGAGGACTTCTGAGATTAGATTGCTGACCCTCTGCGTTAGCATCAAGTTAGAGCCATCTGTTGGAAGAGCGTAGATTGGTCACACTGAGCAATTCAGCTTTGATTGAAAGAACCTTGTTTTACTTAATCGAAGGTGGCGGTCGGATTGACCTTACAAAGCTACCCTTACCCAGATCGCGCAGTGGGCCCGATCTGACCAATCACAGAGTCTTGGGCTGGTCAGAGCGCAGCACTATCTTAGCATCAGCAATGAGAGGCCAACTACAACTGAGATTGCTGAAATATTACTTGTAAGTTCAGCCACCGAATACCTATATTACTCGTGATTCACTACAGCTGATGAGGCTGGTATTATTGTAGATGGGCTGACTGTCTAGTCCCGGCATACTGTACATTGCTCAGCCTGTTGGTTGTGGCTATGGGCGAGGAAATCACAAACAAGGCTGCGACGTGAATTACACAGCCAGCAAATCAGACGTACAAGAACAGCTGTCAGGCGGACTCAGCTGCTTACTACCTACCCCGCTCTTCACTATTTAGCCTCTCAAGGTCCAGATCAATCCCATCAACCATTTTAATTCCTCTAACAAACCAGATTTACTTCAGCTATCGCTTGCTTCGGGATCTTGTGATAGCTGTTTGGTGCGCTCGAATACCCTTGATTTGCTCTAGGTAGCAAGGAAAGTAGATGTGCCACCCATCTTGCCCGCACTTTGCACTGACTGGTCATCAGATCTCATAGGCACATCCCAGTCACCGTCTTCACGGCTTTCTAAGTACTCTTTTGTCACCAAACTTGCCTCGATGCGTCTTATCAACACCACAACTTTGGAGCTTCAGGAGTTTTTCAACGAAAACACCCCCCCTTATGCGATCTTGTCTCATGCTTGGGGCGACCAAGAAGTCACCTTTCAAGACTGGCAGAACCGTCAACAAGTCACATGGAAACGCGGATATTCGAAGATCCTGAAAGCATGCAACAAAGCTGTGAAACACAAGTTAGACTGGCTCTGGGTTGATACGAATTGTATCGACAAGAGCAGTTCAGCGGAGTTGACGGAAGCGATAAATTCGATGTTTGCATACTATCGAAACTCCTGGGTCTGCTTTGTTTACCTCGCTGATGTCGCCGACTCACTGTCAAGTGAAGAGGAGTTGTTTTCGCAAATCGAGAACAGTCGTTGGTTCACTCGAGGCTGGACACTTCAAGAACTCATAGCGCCAAAACACCTTGTCTTTTATGCTGCAGATTGGACCGAAATAGGGTGCAAAAACAAGGCTATGGTCAATCTGGTCGCATCAATCACATCGGTTGAAAAGAAATATCTCAATGACACCGAAAGCATTCACGAGGCGCCTGTCGCAAAGAGGATGTCTTGGTTAGCCAAAAGAACTACAACGCGAACAGAAGATATGGCTTATTGCATGCTTGGCATATTCGATATAAGCATGCCATTACTGTATGGAGAAGGCAAAAAAGCATTCTTCCGGCTCCAGGAAGAAATCATCAAACGATCCAACGATCACACAATTTTCTGCTGGGAATGGAATGAGGATGTCCCAAACAACTGGGCGAGCCTTCTTGCACCATGGCCGACTGTATTTGGGGGCGCTGGAGATTTCGAAACTCTTGAAAAGGATGACATATCTGTCTTCTCCATGACCAATGCTGGGTTGTCCATTCGTCTGCCAGCCGTACCCACGTTTCGGGCCCGGTGGCCGGTAGACGGGTCTTGGTTCGTTATGCTACAAGCTACTTCAGTACATGCGAACGCTAGCTTTCTAGAAGCAGTGTGTATCCGTGTTGTTGGTTGCAAGGCTGGCGACTCACTCCATGTCTCAAGATTCCCATACCCTCCTCGACCAGTGATCATATCGACAGCTCGATCCTGGGGATTTGATACAGAATCTCTCCTTGTTAGGAACCAACTGGCAAGTGGCCAATCTTCGAGGAAAGTGGCACAGGACCAGAGAAGTTGTAGCCGTTCCGACACTCTGGAGTTTTTCCTTAATTATGACTCTTCATTTATGCAAGTTAATTGGCATTGTGCAGCCTCATATGGTTGCGATTGCTTTATGAGCTCGTTGACGGGCAACATCGAGGTCAGATTTACATTTGATAGCGAACCTCCTTCGGATGATGATATCTCTGGTGATAATGGTGGTTCCAGCAACGAAGAAACTTTCAGCGAGGATGATACTTCTGGCGATGATGATGCTTCCAACAATAAAGAGACTTTCAGTGCAGATAAGACCTCTAGATAGGCTGTAATGCTACTAGGGGAGACGCGCACTCGCCCACGAGTTAGGACAGGTATCCTTCTGGGGTCAAAAAAGAAATATGACGGGAACGACGTTGCAATAGGACTAGTGACAGCTCGAGAGAGTGGTAATAGTTTGAGCCAGGACGAGAAACACACAATCTTACGTCAATGGAAACAGCAATTCGAGGCGGATGACTACGCCAACTCGTCGGCTACTTGCATTGGCAATCCTCGGATAATGTTGGTCATGGAGAGAGCAAGGGAGGTCACAGAGTTTGGAGAGGATGCCAATGACCGTTTTTTCTTAACTCTTTATAAGGACGATGTTACTTCACGACGCGGGTATTTATTTTAGAGCTCGAGTATACTAAATGTATGTAAAAGAAAATATTACAATAAAATACCTTATAGAATGTAAAAAGAAAATCGAAAAGGCAACTTTACAAACTTGGCTAATGACCAAGACAGTAAATGGTTATTTGAGTTGTATGGGATAAACGCAAATTGTAGGTTACCATTTTAAGCGATTAAAAGTGGTTGATAAGTAATTTAACCCCAGTCCTTGAGTCCGCTCTACAGATCAACGACCCTTTAGGAACAAAGTTCTAGCAACATAGCCAACATACCCACCGCCCCATATTCAGGATACACGACAACTCGTATTAATACGCTATTTGCAAGATATGACAGTCGAGACTTCTAACAACGCACCATCACCGCTTCAAACAGCACCGCCATGGAGTGTAATCCTGTTCACTTTCAGCGATAGAGGCACCGATTCAGAGCTGGTGGTTATGTGCAACAACAAACGCTTTGTCATACGTCTCTCAGCCGACACCTTTTCTGAATCGCCAAAGTTGAAAGAACGCTATCTCTTCTTCTTGCAAATTGCCGAAGAGTTCGAACTAGATGGTGTTACTGTCGAGGACTTTTGGGATTGGATTGTCTACCCTTTACTCCCCATTTTCCGGGAACTGTCCACTCCAGACCAAGACGAACTACAGACCTTGGACGGCTTTTTCAACCCTGAAACCTTCGTTTATACCATCCAAACGGTCTCCGATGAGCGTATACCACAGCTAGACAGCGACGCCGAATACCAATCTCCATTCGGTATTTATGTTCCAGATGAACTCTGTGCGTCATGGAAGTCCTTTGATCCATCTGAAGTACGGATTTGTCATGAGAATGTGGTCGGCCCGCCTTCTCATACGCCGCACAAAGTTGTTTTGAACGACGGGACAATGGCATTTCTTAAGCTCGCGCGCCGCGGCGACAAGCAGTTCCTCATAAATGAGCTGGATACCTATGGGAAGATCGAGAGAGCACAACTTGACAACAAGATGAGAATTTCACGCCTCCAAGGCCTAGCGCGGAACAGCAATGGTGTTATTTACGGTCTTTTACTTACCTATATTGACTGCAAGCGTGTAACACTGTCGTGTGCAGTGAAGCCGGGGACCGAAGTTTCACTAAGGGAGAAATGGGCTGCACAAATTGAGGAAGCTGTTGGTCAACTACATGATGCTGGAATCGTTTGGGGTGATGCAAAGCCGGACAACATCCTAATTGACGTCAAACATGATGCTTGGCTTATTGATTTTGGTGGTGGATACACTGAGGGATGGGTGCCTAAGACCCTTGTCGGGACAATGGAAGGTGATCGCGTTGCTCTCGAGAAGATACTAGAATACATCCGCAACTAGAAGATCAGTTAAGAGGTTGTTTATTTCCTCTCATCATTTGATAATCACTTATTTCCCTCACTATCTGTGCATATCTGGCGCTAGAGCCAGCTTGTCACACCGTGTCGGACGAAGGGCCTGGACCCCACAACATTGTAACGATGTGTTGGTCGTAAATAGTTAACTGTTTCACGTATATAAGCAAAAAGGTGGTAGGTCTCCGTGCATGTATTCACTCCACCTCAAATATGCCCCGGCCAATTGCTCTTGCTAAGCGTTGTTGCCTAACCCAAGTTCACACCGCTTTCTGCTCTAGAAACTCATTAGGCAACATAGCTGTAGAACCCACGAGATGCATGTCCTATCATTCTCTTTATAACTTGGACTTTTCCTAAATTGAACTGAATATCTGCTCAGCGAACGCTTTACATTTTTTCGGAGACCACAGCACATCAGAAACTGTCAAATATGGCATCGTCCTTTTTTGCACTTTCGCAGACCCTTGGAGGAATCACTCACACTAAGATCAGTGAGCTTGAAAAGCAGCGCACTATTTACGAATCACGAAAGGATAAAATCCTGGAACAGGCCAATCAAGAAGATGATCGAACTGCAAGGATCAACCTCCTCCTAGAGGGAGTTGAGAATCTCAACGTTGAGGCTTTCCAAAGCCCTGCAGTCAAGAACATCAAGCACTGGCTCAGTCAGTCAAAATATGATGTTTCTGTTCCCAGCGAGTTCATGCAGGCCCATGAAGAGCTACTTCGGTCGCACCTAGAGGTCCCAAGTCGGAAACTAGCACTAGGCCACCTCTACGCTCGGCTTATCACAGAATGGATGACTGCCTCTCTCAACGACCGTCCAGCCTCGGAGGAAGAATCCTACGAGGGTTTGGATCAACAAAAGGAGAGACTGCAGGAGCTGTGTGACAAGTTTGAGCGAGTAGTCTTTGAGCCGCTGGAGACCGATGAAGTCGAGATTGACCGCTACCTCAACGAGCTGTTCCAAGGTGAACAGAGCGAAGAGGGCGCCAAGTCACTCAAGGCACTGAGAGAAACAATCAGTGATTCATGCAAAGAAATCTTTGGCGAAAAAGCGCCATTTGATTCTACGACGCTCACGTGGTGTATCAATGGGCTACTCGCTGAGGATTTGCTCAGTGACCAGAAACAGGCCATCCTTCGAGACTTTCTTGAGAAACCGGTTGTTTTGGGAGAGATTGCCGATGTCCTCAATATGCGTTTCTCCAACATTGACAGTTGGGAATGGGATGCTGGTGAACAAGGCAGTAAGTCCTCCAGAATTGTTCTCCTCTACCTGCGGAAGAAATAACTAACTCTATTGCACTAGTCCCTGTTCTTCCGAGGCAGCAGTTGAACGGCAAATATAGAATATGGATGGACGAGGATGTCTTGCAAGCAATTCTCATCCATTATATTGGGATAAAGTGTTGCGTTGCTCTCAAAACGGCTCTCGACTGCTTTATTACACAGTATAGCTTCTGGAGATGGAACACCGGGCCAGATCCTAGCCATCATGAGGAGCAGCGCCGCATGTATTACTTAGCCAGAGGAGCTACTCCTGGCTCGAATCTCACGAATGAGAGAAGAAGACAGTACGTAAACGAGTTTTTCATGTCACAGCTGCCGGAAGATGTTGAGACGATTGGGTCGGGTGGTTATACCGATCCAACAGAGGAGCAGGACACCTCCAAGAAGCCCAACATCAAGCAGAGCCTACTACGAACACTCGCCACAGAGGCCACCATACAGAAAACCTTGAAGGGCGAAGTGTCATTGATACAGACCGACCTGGAGTGGTTTGCCACGGGTCTGTCCCATACAACTATTTTTGCCACCATGCGATTCTTTGGCTATACCGAAGGTGCCATTTCGTTCTTCAAGAAGGTTCTACAAGCGCCTCTCAACGTGCAGTCTTCCCCAGACTCGCCATTGACGGGCAGTCCAAGATTCCGCCGTCGTGGAGTGCCGATGGCTCACGCGCCTGAGAAGCTCCTTGGCGAACTTGTTCTCTTCGTCATGGATGTCGTGGTGAACCAACAGGACGGCATGCTACTCTACCGTCTCCACGACGACCTATGGCTATGCGGCCAACCACTGCACTGCAAAAGGGCTTGGACTGCTATGAACAAATATGCTAAAATCCTCGGGCTCACCTTCAACAGGGGTAAAACCGGCTCTGTGTACATAATAGAGGAGGGGAAGAAGCGAGATATCGATGTTGCGACCGCTTTACCTGAGGGTCCAGTCCGAGTTGGGCATCTATCTCTTGACCCCAAGTCGGGGATCTGGGAAATCGACCGTCAGGAGGTAGAGGGGCATATGAGGCAGCTGAAGAAGCAATTGGATGGATGCATTAGCGTGTTGGAGTGGGTACAGACATGGAACAGCTGCATGGGACGGTTCTTTAGTCATACCTTTGGCGAACCAGCACACTGCTTTGGTCTGCATCACGTTGACAGCATCCTCGAGACTTACCAGATGATGCAGAAGTTCTTATTTCCTGTGGCGCCAGATTCATCACAAAGCAGCCATGGAGCTGTCAGTCACGTCAAGCACATGATAAAAGATCGTTTTGGGGTCGATGTCCCCGATGCATTCGTCCATCTACCCGAACGTCTGGGAGGACTCGGTCTACGGAATCCCTTCTTGCCTATTCTGATGATTCGGGAAAGCATTGCGAAGAAATCTCCGACCTCGATCATTCAACAATTTTTCGATGCAGAAATGGAGAGATATAAGCGATACAAGAAGCACTTCGACTCTCTGGCAAGTATCGACAGCCGCATCAACGAAGCTGTCAAAGCCGCAGGAAGTGCAGGAACAGTCAGCTCTGAAACGTTCAAGAACCTTTTGTCAGCCGAGGAGCTCGAAAGCTTCTTCAGCATCGAAGAATACGCAAAGCACAGGGAGCTAACGAGCAGTGCCTTGTTGGAGGCTTACGTGGCGTTGAAGACTGTACCCGTCGACGTTAGCCCAGACTTAGACTCTGATGTTTCGCGGACCCTAAACTACGACTTGGGCGCCAATCTCAATAATTCGGACAGCAAAACGAAGGAAGTTCGGTGGGCACTGCAGATGTACCGAGATGTGTTGCGCCGCGATTACGGCGGTTTGCGTCTTGTGGATAAAGAACACCTGCCGCTTGGTGTATTGACATTGCTGCGGAGTAGAGCAGTGACATGGACAATGGTTCTGTAGGATAGATTTCTGGTAGCCGAAGCTAAAGCATAGGGTCTCGAGACTAATCGAAGTTTCTGCCCTTCCAGTATGTTGCAAATTGATTTATGCTGATGATAGCCTAGACACGGCCATGTTGCTCCTTGTTTGTCCGCTGAGTACCTATAGGTGAGAGGAGGCAAATGCAAATTGCCTCATACATATCTCCTGTAAACGCCTGACATCTTGTTGATTGTCTAAATCCTTCCTTTGCAATTACCTGTAAAAGCTACTATTCTTGCTTCATTCCAGACGATCTATGAAGCCGGGCTAGTAGCCGCCTTTGCATATCCAATGACATCAAGGTCGCTGGCTCACATATTAGCAATTGCTCGACAACGGCCGCATAAACAATCTTACGAATCACAGCATATGGCAGATATGCCCCAAACAGCAGAGTCTGCTTTGCCTCATGAGTGATAACCTCTGGGCCCAGATGCCACATATCGTTGCAAACTATAGCTGTGCAAAGGCCCGTCACCGCACCGTAGACAACGCCAGCAAGCTCTGCAGAACCAGAGATGCGCTGTTTGGATAGCAGTGCGCGGGTGAGATATAGTGCTAGAGGAAACTGCACAACTAACTCGACATAGACTAGGAATTCGAAGAAGTGCCCGGGAATATCAAGGTTGTAATAAGGGTCTGACATTGTCTTGATGTACCATTGACGATAGGCGACGAGAAAGTGGAATGGCGAGCCACGAGGTTGGCATAGAGACTGCGGATAGAATGGTACAAAGTCGACGCCTAGGCCAGTTATGAGTTACTTCCATGCGCGTGACAGGTGGATTATACTTACCTAGCATGGCAGTCAAATGGATAGCTACTATAAGTAAATATAGATAATCGAGAAACGGCTTTTGCGGCGACATGATGAGGACGTTGTTGTGTAATGAAATTTGGAAAGACAAGAAAGATAAATATGAAAACATCAGAAGAGCGGGGTGGTAGGATACGATCCGCTAAATACCTGCCTAACCCATGCATTATGCCAGCCCCGAACAGGCCGAGATGAGACTTATTAGTGCTGACCATCAGCAAGGCACCGTGACGATTGGTCAGAAATTTACATCAAGGAAGCAAATTGCTAGTCGGCAGAGTGTTTGAAGGAATCGTGTGTCCTTTTGCTTTTAGGCACTTGGTTATTATTTATATCCTCCAGATCAGGACTGCAAAGTTAATACCACGCAGGAGGGCGGCTGTTCCCATTATAGGGCTCAATACATGCCAAGATAGGTTAGCAAGCGCCGCAAAGCACGCTGAAAGTTTGGGTGCCATGCCCCGCATGCCCTTTGGGAGTAACCCCTGCAGCCCTACTTGATACACAGGCCCAGTCAAGGTGCCGAACAGCTCTAGTGAGGGTCGGAACGCAGTCTTGCGAGTGCAACTAACTCAAAGGCTGCGAGAAGGGGATTTGCAGAACCGTCTACTGTATTTGGGTCCTAATTCCACCTGTTTTCTGGGTTTGTTAAAACACAAGGATGAATATCTTTAGAGCTTCCATATGCTGATCCCCGTTCCATGTTGCGAGACTCAAGCAATACGCCAACCTCCTGCTTGAGTGCAGCCATATCATGGAGTGTGGTGCTAGTCACTTATTTAAAACACCCTCCCTATGTTTATCTATGATATTAAATAAGTAGGATAATATAAGAAAATGTGAGATCTTTATCCTAAAGAATAAAAAGCCTTAAATAAACCTAAATAAACTCAATATGATTTACAAATTTAGAGGATTTCAGACTAAAGATTTCTAGTACCGTAATCTAATATTAGAAGTCTTCTTATGCCCTGGGGATAGACTAGAGATGTTTTGAATTCATCCCACGTTGTTAAATCAGCTCAACTTCAAGTCATGATGACGATTGAGATGACGTCAACCATCGGCAGAGCCCTTTTTACCATGAGTTCAATGGAGCATCCAGTCTCAACCTAGACAAAACAAAATCGCCCTTGTCAACTACTTTCACATCTTAGCTACTCTCAATATGCCGATCCAATACCAAGGGTCTCAGATCCCCATCTCGTTCGCATCATGCAGCATCCCCATGAAGATCAAGGCTAGCCTTCCCGACAAGCTCAGCGCCATTCGAAAAGCCGGTTTCGATGGAATTGAGCTTTCTATGCCTGATATCCTTGACTATGGAAAGCTTCTCGGTGGATCTCAACCAAAAGAGGACGACTATGATACGCTTGCGGATGTTGCGAAGCAGATCAAGTCGTTGACAGATGAGTTGGGTTTGAAGATCATGATGCTTCAGCCTTTTGCGAATTTTGAAGGTTGGAAGAAGGGCGAACATGACGAGCAGAGGAAGAAAGTTTTTGAAAAGGCGCGAGGATGGATCAAGGTTATGGAGGCTGCTGGTATCACTTTGCTACAGGTAAGCTTCAATACTACATTCATGGGATTAGCCACTAATCACTCGCAGGTTGGCTCATCCGACTCGGAAGGCATCTCATCCTCATTCGACGACTTGGCCTCCGACCTCGCAGAACTAGCAGATCTTCTCGCCGAAAAAGGCTTCAGCATCGCCTACGAAAACTGGTGCTGGGCCACCCACGCCCCAACCTGGAAAACAGTCTGGCAAATCGTCCAAAAGGCTAACAGACCTAACATTGGTCTCTGTCTCGACACCTTCCAAACCGCCGGTCTCGAGTGGGGAGATCCAACTACCAAGGACGGTCTCGTCAAAGCAAACAGCGATGAGGAGCGCAAAACTCGCTGGCGCAAGAGCCTTGAAGAACTAGCTGCCACTGTTCCGGCAGACAAGATATATCTCCTTCAGATCTCAGATGCATACAAGATGGATCCTCCTATCGAGGATAAGAAAGGTGAAGAGGGTAGTAGGCCTAGAGCGAGGTGGAGCCATGATTATAGGCCGTTGCCGTGTGATGGGGGGTATTTGCCTGTTCAGGATATGCTGCATGCTGTGCTCAAGACGGGGTTCAGAAGTTGGTTGTCGGTGGAGGTGTTTGATGGACTTGAGGGGGAGAATACGGATATGAATGAGTATACTGTTGCGGCGGTTGATTCTTTGAAGAAGCTCATTCAGGTTGATAAATGATTCAGCCTCGTCAGTCGTCTGAAAGAGGCATCATGAGGAGCAATAACAAAAATCTCATTACGGTCGTTTCTTCTTTCTTGCTATTTATATACTCCTCTTTGCCTTTTTGGCTTGTCATCATATCAAGATATTTTACTTGTAACAGCAGTATACTCCATCAAGTCATCCAAAGCATTGTCGTGTTCAGTCTCAATGACCTGGGCATGCTTTACCGACCGAGGTGTAATTGAGCAAGGGAATGGCAATGGACTCGAGTTGAAACCCTCCGAGTAAGCAAAGCTACACAATATTAGCAAAAAGTCTCCTTCATGGTTACGTCTTCAACTTACATATCAACATCAATGTCTCGTCCCTTCTCATCCTTCTCAGGGTTGACCTCAAATCCCCATAGGATACGCGCGATGTTGAGCGTGACTGACGCAGCTCCGAGGTGCATGCCTGGACAGATCCGTCGACCCCAGCCAAAGGCACTATGGCCAAGTGTACCAGGGTACTCTCGCTCCTGCATGAATCGCTCTGGTCTGAACTCGTGAGGCTCTGGGAAATCGGCTTCGTTGAGATGAACTAACGACATCAGCCATTGTGAAATAATCAGTCGATGTGATACTTACGGGTCCAAAGCGGTGCGATTATGGTGCTTCCCTTGGGAATAAACATGCCCTTGTAGACGTGATCCGCAGTGCTAGCATGAGGTGTACCTCCTAGTACAGCAACAGGTCTCCATCGAAGAGTCTCGGATGCGATAGCCCTGACATATTCCAGCTTTGGCAGATCATCAAACGTGGGAAGTTTATCACTTCCGACTACTCTGTCCAGCTCTTCTTGAGCCTTGGGGATGAATTGAGGTCCGAACTTCACGCAGGCAAGGAGGAAACTTGCGAGTGAGCCCGCAGACTGTCAGTGTCAGTCGCGAAGTTCTCGTCACGAAATGGCAGACTTACGGTCTCGACACCGGCACCGAAAGGTGATCCAGCCGTGTAAGCAATTTCTAAGTCACTCATACCCAAGCTCTCTTGCTCTTCAAGAAGATGTTTCGCGAAACAGGCCGGTGCAGTACCTTTGGCGACTTTTTCTCGTACCTCATCCATGAGTTCTGTGTAGAGTTGGATGTCCTTCTGACGTTGCAGAATAACTTCCTTCTTCCATGGCGCCAGGGAGCTAGGGAGATACTTGAGTGCGGGATAGCGCTCGACGGCGTACTTTCCGGGAATACTGTGACATTTGTCAGCTTAAGATCAGGTTTAGAGTAGGCTTAGAGAAGTTTCCGTAGATTAGAGTAGGTTCAGTAGGTTTAGAGTAGATGTAAACTCACTTGACCATAGTCAGACGTTCCATGGCCTCAGCATTGCGCCTCACCACAATATCACTCCTCACATCCTCAACCCGCCGCCCATAAGTAACTGTAACGATAACCGACGCAGCATACCTTTCCAAATGCATCCTAAAATCAGCAGGCCTCTTCAAAAGATCAAACATCAGAACCTTGGACTCAAGGCTCTGAATCGGTCTGTACGTCTCACTCTGCCTCTGCATGAACCCACTATGCAGCAACTTTCTCCACCGTCTCCAATACGAAGCATACGGCGCCATAAGACCCCTCATTCCACCGGAGAGTAGCTCGCCGCCCATGATGAATCGTGGGCGCGAGGAAAATACAGCGCCGCGCTTCTCGAGAAGATCCCAGGCTGCTTGGGCGGAACCGAGGATTATGGTTGGTGTTGGGCCGAGTTGGAGATACACGACGTCGCCGTATTGCTGGCTGAGTTCTTGGAACCAGAGCCATGGTTTACGGATGCCGGTTCTGATGGTTTCGGGGCCTGGGGGGAGCTGGGAGCGATGGGAGTAGAGCTTCCATTCTTGTTGGAGCTGTGGTTGTGAGTATTGGCAAAGGGGGGGGGTTTTATTGGTGGATTACGCTTACCCTTGGGAAAATAAGGGCGAGATGTGCCAGGCCCAACGCAACGGCAGCGTAGAGAATGAGTTTTACCACCATCATTTCAGTATCCAGAGCAGGTCTCACAGAGCCTTGCCAGGACTAAAACAGCTTTGACAGCTTGGCAAAGGTGATCTGCCTAGGGGAAGAAAGAAATCTCAGGATCTTGATCCTAAATGATAAAAAGACTTAGGTTAATTTGCCTAAATTTAGGATATCTTTTGCTGAGTTTATTTTAACACCTTGTATCAAGATCTGGTGTTTTCTTGCTCTCTAAGGCGAGGTAGAGCTTTGGCAAACGTGAGATCTGTGTCTGGAAGTGAGATGTATGTCCCTTGTCAGTCGGCTATCATCCGGTAATAAAAGAAGCCGAAAACACACACACTCGCATACATGCAACCGAAACAACCTCAACTGCCACCCTCAACTGCCGAACCCAAAAGACTGGATAAGCCACCCCCGCGCCAACGACTCATACTAAAGGCATTAAAGGATGCCCTAATGACTCTGACTTCGCGAGGCGAGATGTCATGTTATTCCTAACCCCGCGTTCTAAACTACAACCGGTTATGCCGAGATGTTTTAAACCCGGGAGGTCTCCACTGAGCTAGAGATTGTGGGGGAGTAAGAAAAGTGCTGATATTGAGATAGGATGTCAGAATAAACTGGTCTAAGAACTATGGAACCTGATGCAGGGTTTGCCTGAGACTTTCTTTCACATCGGTTAGATGGCACAAGTTTTCTTGTCTTCGCTAGATTGGTGGAACACTCCGACATCCTTGTTTTTCGGTTAATTTTACCCCGAGTTTAGATAAAGAGGTTGCATTGCATCTCGTCGGGAAGAATATGCTAAGGATATCGATTGAATCATTACTGTCTCTAGTAACTCTAAACAGCTGCAAAAATGAAGAGTGACGCTTGGCTCAGCAAGCCCTTTTTGACTTCCATATTTCTTGGGATAGGAGGGTTCCTCTATGGATTGTAAGTCAAAGCCCTTTACCAGTCAATAACATCATGTTGACGGATTCAGTGACTCGGGTATCATCACGCCCAGCTTGGCGCTGAGTACATTCCTCACGTACTTTGGCAAACCTGACCCTCCCCTTCGAGGAGCTATTGTGTCCATGTACCAAGCAGGAGCATGGCTAGGCAGTGCCTCAGTCGGCATCACCAGTGACAAACTCGGTCGTCGCAAAGCCATTGCTTTCGGCTGCATCTGGGGCGTCATCGGCGGTGCGATCATGGCTGGCGCCGCTCACGTTGCGATGCTCATCATCGGGCGACTCCTCGTTGGTTTTGCCGTTGGTACCATCACGGGTGTATCCCCCGTGTTTGGAGCTGAAATCGCGAAGACTCATGAACGTGCGAGAGTCACGGCTGTGAATCAGATGATGACAGCTTGGGGATTCTTTGTCGCGCTGTGGATTGGTGTCGCAGAGGGGAAGTGGCATAACGCGAATCAATGGCGCCTTGGCTTTGCGATTCAAAGTATTCCTGCTCTTATCCTCGGTGTTGGTGTTTTGTTTCTCAGTGAATCGCCCCGTTGGCTTTGCCTCAAAGGGCGTCATGATGAAGCTGAGAAGGCTTTCAGGGCGTATCACTACGATGGAACGAATGACGATTGGTGCCGAACCGAGTTCACTGTCATCCAGGTCAACATCTCCGAGGAGCTACAAGCTCAAGGCAGGCTTTCATGGGCTGAGCTAGCCAAGACGCCTGCGTTCCGAAAACGTCTCTTTGTTGGCACGTTCGTCTGGGCAGCTGCTATGCTATCTGGCATTTCCTTCGTACAGTATTACCAGACCGCTATCTACGCAACACTCCAGTTCAGTGAGGACCGCCAACTTCTCGTAAGTGGTCTTTACGGTTCTGTTGGACCAGTCGCTTGTTTCCTGTCCTTGTTCTTTGTCGACAAGATCGGAAGAAAGAAGATTCTTGTCATCAGCTCGTCGCTATTGTCGCTATGCTACTTGATCATTACGATCCTGGCTGCTGAATTCCCTGCTGTCCCTGGTATGCCGACCAATGCTGCGGCGCAGAGGGGTTTGATTGCGTGTATTTTTGCTGTTTCGGCCAATTACTCTGCTCTTCTTGGGCCGATGACTTGGATCATTCCGTAAGTCTCAGACACCTGGAGTATCTTTACCTTTACTCATTGTGGACAGGCCTGAGGTTTTTACTACTGAGTTACGAGCCAAGGCCAACGCCATTGTGCAGGTGGTTCACTATTCTATCAGTCTGATCATCACGCAATGCTCGCCCATCGCTTTAGCAGCCGTGGGCTGGAAGTACTACGTCAGTTGAGCCTGAATCACTCTGAGCTTTCATACTCTAACAATTTTCTAGATCCTGTTCGTCCTCACCAACGCGCTTTGTGCTGTTATCTTCTTCTTCGTATACCCCGAGACACGAGGTAAGTCAAGGCTCCGGATTTGGCTTTCACAAATTAACGAATTGTAGGCAAATCACTGGAAGAGATTGATGAGATCTTTGGTGATGTCAAGATCGTCCATGAAGAGGATGTCCGGTTCTCTGAGAAGAGTGGCGTCGAAGCGATTGAAACAAGGGATCAGCGCATTGCGCAAGGATCTTAGAAGACCTCCCATGGAGCTAGACTTCTGGTATCTGATGACGGCGTTAAAAATTAACCAGTCACATCAGAAGACACAATGCAAGAGGAATTATGAGCCCCGCCGACTAATCGTCGGCTTCATATCGGTATTTAGTAAATTATGTCCTATAATACTCAGGTATTCTCTTCCAGTGACTAAGTATATACAAATAAGTTCTAAGCATCAAGCTCAGATTATGTGCGCATCAGGGAGCTTAGAGGCACTGAGAGTACCATTCACTGTGCTTGGTGCACTTCAGACCAGAAGCGCACTTGGTAGGGCCAGTATAGCCAGCACCACCACCGCACTGGGCATAGGCAGCTGCAGTAGCGCTTGAGGCGGTCTCCTTGACAGGCTTGACGGCAGTTTGAGTGGCAGCCTGCTTGACAGTGGTAGTAGTGGGCTTAGCAACAGCAGTCTTGGTGCTAGCAGCCTTGGACGAGACGGGAGTAACAGCCTTGTCGGATGAAGTACCCTTTGAAGCAGAGCTAGAGGCAGTAGATTGCCAGCCGCGCTCACGGGAAAGCTCGTACCACCAGTTTCGCAACATCCAGCCGTCGAAGTCAGTGACCTTGGTGGATGAACCAGCAAGCATGATGAAGTTGGTCTGGCCGGTAGGAGTCCAGTCGTAGAAATCGTCAAGGGCAAAGGTATGACCGATCTCGTGCTCAAGAATATGAATGTCTTTTTGACCAAGGAGATCCATAAAGTACTCCCGGCCAATACGCTGTCCCCAGTCACCACCGGCTCCGCCCTGCATACCGTCGGTCAGCCAGAGGGAGTTATCGTAGTGTCGCTCAGCGCCTCCGGGGCAGCTGCTGTAGTCACCGTTCTGGTGGAAGAAACGGCCGCACTTCTCGGAACACTGAGGAATGCCGTCGGCGTCAGTGTCAGTGTAGATATCGAGACCTTCAGTAGAGCCCTGGAGAAGACTCTTGTTCTTGACAGCCCATCCAACGACATTGATCTTGACTTCCTCATAAGGAAAGTTATCGTAGCCAGAAACCCACTTCATCCAGGCACTATACGAGTCCTGAAGAGCAGCAGCAACCTTGGTGCGCTGCTCAGCAGTCACAGAAGCGCTAGACTCCCAGCGAACGCAGACGTTCAGCTGGCCCTTTCCAGCGATGACTTGGTCCCAGCCGTAGTTCTTGAAGCCGAGCGCGTCGCTGTAGGTCTTGACTTCGTGGTCCCAGACTTCCTTGAGGGGGGTAGCGAGGTCGGAGGGAGGGTTCCAGCCGGACTGACGCTTAGTGGGACGGTTTCGGGGGATGGAGGTCCATGAGCGCGACTTGAGAGGTGTGAGGGCTTTCCAGACGGAGCCGTCGAGATCGGAGGTGGCGGAGTTGGGATGGGCTACGGTCGACGTAGCGAGGGCCATGAGGCCAGCGGCGGAAGAGAAACGCATGTTGGCGAGTGAGTGAAGATAAAGAATGTGACTTAGTTAATGAGTGTCGGGTTGGAAAGAAACGAAGGAACAGAAAACGAATGTCTACCAGAGATGCTTGCTGAGCTCTAACTTAGACGTTCTACCCTTAAGTTATATAGAATCGATCTCCTAAATCGAATCATATCCTGTTACGAGATGGTGAAAGAGTCTAATTGGCGGGATAATAAGACGGAAACAATAGCTTCTCCATCGTGAGAAACTGACCCATAATTCTCGGGCTATTCAAGGATAGGGCTTTTGTGTCTGTGCTCCTCCGGTTTAACAATCTCCTAATATGGTTCATCTCCCCGGAATGGCATGTCATCGTGCGGAATAGGGCAGTTTTGGCATCTTGTTGGCGCCTGTAGACTTATCCCTTGTCGTTGACCAGTTCTTTGGGATCGTTATCGGCGAACCTTATATTAAGTTTGGAGAGAGTACTCTAATAGTCTTTGAGTTTACCTAATTTATGCTTAAAAATACTATCCGTCGAATCTCATTTTCACCCGAGCTGATTCGAATTTGCTCAATGGAAATTCTTGCTCCCAATTTCAGCAATCACGGAGCCGCTTGGAGAGCTCGTATTTTTCCAATTCATCTCCGCCAAAACATCCTTCGTTTCAGGCCATCATCAGCCAGCAAACCCGCACGGAATCAGCCATTAGCGTCGGTCTACTCTGTTCTTTGGCGGTGCTGCTGATGGTCTGTTTCATGTTCCAGCGCTTGGTTCATCCTTAATCTGACGCCAGCAAGGTTCACCCGAACCCGCGCATGGAAATGGATCTGATAAGTGGATATAAGACCGCGTCCGAATCTTCGGATTATTTAGTCCTATATGTGAAGAATTAAGGAAAATATCACGACGTCTTGGTATATTTTATTTAGTTCATACGCGCATCCCTTATGGCACGTGAGCTGAACCCGATGTTGCTTCAGCCCAAACGAAGATTGGTCCCAGTGGCGTCTTGCAGGCCTACCTCTTATCCCAATCAGGTATTCAGGCCTCTTG